>PVJH01020408.1:0-40631 GCA_004026705.1 Nesogale talazaci | reverse complement strand
ACAGCCTTGAAAGAGGGCCAGGGCTTTGTCTTCACACTAGGCAAAGGTGAGAACTCTTGCCTGCTCTGTCAGGGAAGAACGCTAAGAGAGTCAAAGCTGTGTCCCCTGAAACAGCCATGGGTGGCGGCCCCAGGAGCCTGCTCCCCACCAGCACTGCGAGGGGGGGCGCAGCCCAAACCTTCTGCTGCTCGTCCGCCTCCCGCTTCTGCTGCACGATGATGACCAGGTACTCTTCGCACTGCTTCTGGAATTCGGCCACCTTCTTCTTGGCCTCCTCCAGCTCCAGGGACATCACCTCCACCTTCTCCCTGGTCTCATCGATCTTGAACAAGCCCGTCCGCAGCTTATTGGCTTGGTCCAGCAGCTCCTGCCGCTTCTCCCGCAGCAGCCTGGAGGGTGGGGCAGAGCGAGGCGGCCCAGAGGCTGGGGTGGCAGCAAAGGGGTGGCCCAAGACTCCTTTCCCAACGCCTCCAGCGACCTGCCTTCCTTGCTCTGGCCACCTCCCCACCCGCTCAGATCTTTACCCTGCCTGCCTGACTCCTTGTTGATCATCGCCCCCCAGCCCCCTCCACTGCCCGGCCTCCTCCTGGGCTTCTCTCCCCCTTGACGGGGCATACCACTGTCCCTATCAGCTTGCTAAGCCTGGTGTTTCTCACACCACTTCCCTTACTTGACCATCTGTGCGTGGTCGCTGCTGTGCAGCAGGCCAGATGGGGACAGCAGAGAACCAGGGCACAGGTGCTGGCCTAAAGGGCATGGGGGCCCAGCACAGACCGTTTTCCCTCTGTGTGTGTGGGTTAGTCTTGCCCATTTCGGATTTTTTTTAAAGAGCAATTAAAAATCCAGGTTTCTGTAAGGCTGCTACGTTTGAAGGGTTGGCAACACCTTAAAAAAAAAAAAAAGGTTCAATGTTGCACAGGCAAACCAAAACAAAAAATGTCTACCGAGAATGACTGTTTGACCAAGATGAGAAAAATACAAGGGCCACATGGAAAACGATCGCTACAGCATCATTGAAGCCTGCACGAGACACATGCAGGAAAATGCACAGCACCTGTGTCTGGACATCTCCGTCTAAATGGACACGTTCTCCAGGCAGGGTTCCCATCGCCCTAGAGCCTGCCTGGGCTCTGCGATTCACATCACATCCAAATGGCAGTTAGGGGCACTCCTGAGAACCCAGATCATGCACCTGTCAAACGTCCTTTGAGCTTGAGGCATGACAACAGAACGTCCGAAGGTGCCAGCGAAGGGCCCAGGGTGGAGGGTGAGCTTCCCTGGCGACATGCTCCCAGGATAGGCCTGGCGAGTCTACAGGACCGCGCAGGTGGGTGGTTGTGAGGGGAAAAAATCCCTCGGTGCAGCTTTCCTGCCTCTTTTCTGATCCGTGCCGTTCTCCATCTGCTTAAAACGTCTCCCTAAAAATCCCCTACCACCATCCTGATTCACTGAGAGAATCTGTCAGGATGACCACGTGGGCATTCCGCCAAACCCCCCCCCCCAAAAAAAAAAAAAACGGTTGTCATAATCTTCAGCATTAACATCTCTGCCTTAATTAATCTTTAAGATCTTCCTGGCTTTCTTTAAAATTCTCGGTCCATCTAAAAATTGTTGCTTTTATGTGAAGCAGCATTCCTGCAAACTTGCTGTCAAGCGTCAAAGATTTGGGAAGATGCGCACTGGAGTTTTGTTGAAAATTGGATATTAGCTTTGAACACATCCCCCCCACCCACCCCCCATGGCACCCAAGTATTCCCTTATTGGGAGGGGGCTTAGTGAGAGGAAGCCAGTGTATTACTAGGACAGCTCTTCAACAGACATCCACTGACAGCGAAGACATGTTTACACAGGAAAAATAAGCGCATAGCCTGTGGGGTCTCCCAGCTGGGAAGCACAGGTGGAGCGGATGCATATGATAACTGATACAAAGGTTTACAGGGGGTATAGGGGAGAGGCTGGATGCAAGGGAGGGAAAGGGGATGTAGGGGGTAAATCATGAAGGGGGGGGCGGGCATGTAGGAGCACTAGAACGACTTGTTATTCGGACCACTTATTTCAGAGCCAATTTAACCCTGGGGGCTGGGGGGGTGCTAAAAAACTGATGTCGTGATGATTGTACAGTTCTCCTAGATAAGACTGAAGGATGGACTACTGAATGGTATGATATGTAAATTATGTGCCAATAAAACTGTTGGGGGGAAAAAAAGGTAATATAAACTCGTGAAAGTATATCTATAAAGAAAGTATAAACAGGCACTCCAGTAGCTGCATATTATGACCTCTGTGAAAGACGACGTGAAACAGCGATTGCCAAGTGGTAAGTAGGGCATGAGCCTATGCGCCCCACGAGGCCGGGAACTTAATTTCATCCTTGTGTTGACTGTGGACATTTAGGATAGTGTCCAGTACATAGTAGGTGCGCAAAAGAAAACTGTCCAAGGAGTGAATGTGGTGATTGCCATTATTCCTACACATGCCTTTCCTTCACCTTTCTTCACATATTGAATCTGTAGAGCTAATTTTAAAAAATCTCTTTATCGGGCTGAGCCCCGGGGGCGTAAGTGGTTGAGTGCGGGACTGCGGCCCGTGGACTTGGCGGTTCAAATCCAGCGGCAGCTCTCAGGAGCAGCACTGGGTAGCTCCCACGACCACCAGAGGCAGTGATGCCCACAAAAAAAAAACCCACAAAAAAACAAAAACAAAAAAATCTCCTTATGGTCATAGCAAACTCTGGTATGCTGTACACACGGGAAGGCCATGTGAGGCCTGAGTGAATAAACCCAGAATCCATGGGAATGACACAGAGTCAACAAGGCACTAATGGGCGAGGGAAAGGTGGGGCGTGACGGCAATGTCCCCGCCCTGTCGGCTGGAACAAGATAGAGAAAGAGAAACATCAATCCAAGGAATTAGGACACAGCGTGTGGAGAGGGACTGGAGCCTAAAGCACATGGCCAGAGGGCTCTAGAAAGGACCCTCCCCAAGGGAGACCCCATCTCTCTCTTATTCCTTTTCCTTGACAAGATGAAGATCCCCCCCACCCCGCCCCTCTGCCATTCTACAAGGGCTTTCCAAGTCCTTGAACTGGACCCTTTGGCCAGCTACTGAATGGCTTCCATGACCACTTCACCATGGACCAAGGCAGCCGCGTCCCGGCCTCCCACACCGTCTATTTGGCGTACTTCTTATATCCAGACACGAGCTCCAGGTAGTTGGTGGGCGTGACGTAGTTGAATCTTCTCAGCTCCAGCAACATCTTCTGGGAGTACTGAGCCACTGACCAGTGCATGGTGACGAAGATCTGGGCCACCTTCTTGTGGATCTGAGCCGATGCACACCGCACGTAAGTCAGAGCGAAACAGCCCGGAGAAGAGTGGGCGGGGGTGGGGTGGGAGGTGGGGTGAAAGGGAAGGGACCAGGGCTGGGTCACAAGTGGCGGGGAGAGGGGTCTTACATTTTCCTGAGTTCCCAGGTCTTCTCCCATGAGGTACTTCTCAGCCACCTCCAGCAGGGCCTCACGGGGCCACTCCGAGAACCAGTTGATGGTCGTGCAGTTCACCAGGGCTGGGTACTGGCGGATCCAGTTCCTGGATTCGAGAGGTTTTGCGAGACGACCGTGTCTTCCCGCCGGACTCAGCCTTTGGTTACCTTGCTCCACAGCCCCCCTCTCTCTCTTTCCAGGAACCGAAACGCCCCTCATTTGGCCTCTTGATCTCTCTGCCTAGATTCCACTTTGCTCGGATCTACTCCAGTAGAGGGTGGAGAATGGGGTACACCTTCTAGGGGGGATCTTCGGCAAAGAAAACAAGCTCTTGGAACCCCAGTTTCCTCAGCTGGACAATCTGATAGGTCGGCTTGCTGTGGCCGTTTGGGGCCTGACCCTCCCCCACCTCCGTGAACCAGAATCTGGCTGATGCGGCCCTCCCTAACCTCGTAGCCCGCTCTGCACTCCGTCAGGACCTGGACATGCCTTCAACCTCCAATCCCCAGTTCTTTTACCTTAAATGGGCACTACAGTCCTGCCCAAGTGCCCCAGGGCTATAAAAGAGCAGCCATTTTGCCTCCTGAAGCAACTCTAGCAGCCCCCAAAACCCTTCAGACCGCTGGACCTCGCCCGACCTAGTGCCTCCCCACTAAAGCTTGTTTATTTTACTGTAATTCGGCTCTCATTCGTCTCCGGCGGCGCCCCATCCCCTTACACAACCCATCCTACTGAGGAAGGAGAGAGGAGTGAATGGGGAGACACACGCAAAATGCCGGCCCAGCAACAGGCATGGAGTAAATACCTTCCCAGTGCCAATCAGATTTTAAAATAAAATAGTGACCCACCCATTCTTTGCCCTCTCTAGCTTCTAGTCAGTCATACCAGAAAGAGTCCGAGACTCCTGCTCTTGCTATCTGGACTGGATGGGAGAGGACGGAGAGGGATGGAAGCAGTACAGACTCCCTCCAGATGACCCACCCCTACACGCCCTCCATCCTTTGTGTAAGCAGCGATAGCTTTTTGAAAGGAGACAGAGCTTTTGAAAAGAGAGGCTGAGGGCAGAGTGCCCACCCTTATTCGTGAGCCTAACGTGGAGGCGACACAGGCTGCCCAAAGACAGAGGAAGGCCAGCTGTCGAGTCCTGAGGGCACCCGGGGAGGGGGTGAGGGCAGGATCACCTGAAGGGGTCCCCCACGGGGCTGAGGCAGAGGACGATGTGCAGATTGTTCCTCACGCGTTCGATGAGGTAGGTGAAGAGGCTGTCCGTGGTCTCGGGGACCTGTTCTGCCCGGGCCTGATCTATGATCTGTGTCTGGATCTGCACAGAAGCCACAGAAGGTCGGAGGATGGAGGGTCCAGGGCGGCCTCCGAGGGGCAGCAGGCTAGGCAGGGGTACTAACGGGCAGGTTCAAAAGAGCTCTTCTCAGACCAGGGGTACCGGTCAGAGAGAGATTGGTGGAACTTCTGAGACAATGGCCCTCCATCAGCCAGGTCTGGCACTAAACTCACACCCATGGCAAGATCAAAGGGGCAGCAGTGATCCAAGCACTGAGTGTTCTGCGAGGAGGAGCGTGAGGAGCAGGAGGAGGAGCAGGAGGAGGAGGAGGAGGAGGAGGAGGAGGAGGAGGAGGGACGGAAACGGCCTGGCAGGGAGGGAGTGGGACAGGGCACGGTGCGAGATTGAAATGAACGAATAGAACATGTACAAACTGTTGTACATAAAACGGATCATCTGCTCTGCAAACCTTTACCCAACACCGCACAGAGCTTATGACGCAAAGGAAGCAGAATCAGGGTTTTAAAGCAGCTCTTCCCAATGGCTCTGCCTGCGCTTAAGGCAGATGATAGGTGATAGCTAGCTGTTCGGCTCTCTGGGGCCGAGTGTGGGTGCCGGGTAGCGGAAATGGCTAGTGCCTGTGTTCACCCGTTAACTGAAAGGGCAGAGCCGGGGGTTCACCCAGAGGCACCTTGGAAACTTGCCATGCACCTGAGAGAATCAGCGTCCGAAGACCCCGAGGACCCCGGTTCTGTTCTGACATACAGGGTGGGCTGACTTGAAAACCCGTTTTAAGAGGAGCAGGCTCATGGCGGTCCGAGCTTCCTCGGGGCTGCTCTGAGACTGGCAGGGGAGGGAGCCTACCTCTTCAAACTCATCGCTCTTGTAGAGGTTGGGGACCTCCCCCGAGCTGAGGATGTTATTGATGTCCTCCAGGAAGGACTCGTCAGCAATTTGGGTGTCCACAAAGAGGAAGGACGTGGCCTTGAGTTCTACCCCCGCCTGGCGGTACAGACGCTTGATATCTGTACCAGGTGAGGGGAGAGACCGAAGCAGAACACGCTCTGTCCAGGTGCCCTCCCGCCCCACCCCCAGCCCTCCCTAACTTTGCTTCTGAGACTCTGGACTTCTCCCAAACCACCAGGCACACCCCCTACTCCGCACGGGCCTGGCACACCTCATTCGCCGGCTTCTAGCTCACAGGAAGTGAGGGACTGGGTCCTTTATCCCCCTCCTGGGTAGAGAGAGACCCAGCTGTCCCCTTTCAGAGACCCTGGTGGTGGAGAGGCTACGAACTGGGCTGCGATCCCCATGGTCGGCAGTTCAAAAACCACCAGTAGCTCCGAGGGGGAAAGACGGTTGACTCCCGTAAACAGAGTCTCTGAAACCCCGGTGGGTCACCGAATCAGTGTGCACTCCGCGGCGGTGAGTTTGCGTGTGTGTTTGGGGGGCCGCACCTTCTCTGAACTCCTGCTTCCGGTAGTGTTTGGTGACCTCGATCTGGAAGGTGATGTACTCGCAGATGGACGAAGCCAGGCGGGCTAGACTCTGGCGGCCGCTGCCCCCGATGCCCACCAACAGCATGTTGCCTCGAGGCTGTCCAATCACCCGCACGATCCGAGTGACTGTGTGGGGGGCGGATAAGGACGAGGAGGCCTCCGTGAGTCACCTCGGGGGATGCTAGCCTAGGGCCAGGGAAGCGTGGAACTGAGGGAGCGGAGCTGGAGGAGTGGGAGGAGGTGAGTGCCTGCCGGCTCTGGCAGTGCTTCAACGGCACTGTCAAGGAGAGGCCTTACCCGCTGCCACGGGGGAGGAAAACAATCTCCAGGACTTAAACTCCCATCCCCAACCCTTAGAAATGCCCCCAACAATTTGGGGGGGGGCGCGAGGCAGCAAGGGGGACGGAGTGCGCGCACTGTGTTCAATCGCGTCTCGAAAGAGCACCAGCTGCATGGGCACGACGGCGGGCGACAGGTTGTACTCGTTCAGGGCCGTCTCCATGGCCGTCTTCAGGACCGTCAGGTCGTTCAGGTCTTCGTAGACCTTGGGCTCTTTCAGGAAGTCCCCTGGGCCACGGGAAGAGAGGTTCGGCGACTCACATAACTGCTCCCAGACCTCTCCTGGAGGCTCCACGCATCAAGACTCAGCCCCCTTGAAGACACCAAGCGTGGAAGGTTCAGCATCCAGGGGCCCGGCTCCTCACTCACCGAAGATGGGAGGGCGTTTGTTGGGGCACAGATTGTGGAAGGTGAGGTCAAAAAAGGAACCAAGCTTGTCGCTCATGATGCCCAGGAAGGCTTCCATATCTGTGGCATCAACCAGCCGGTCGGAGAAGACTCTGCGGAGAGGGGGCTGGGATGTGGTCTTGGAATGCGTGGAACAACCAAAATGTCCACCGAGAGATGGACGGCAAAGCCAGGCCGGGTGCATCCATGCACTGGGCTGCCAACACGGCCATCACAAGAAATGCAAACCTGCCGCGTGGTACACACCGAGCGACACGGGGGACATGATACTGAGGGGCTTGAGTGCACAGTACCGGAAACATTCGTGAATCCACAGGCGCGTGATGCTGGCCTTGGTATCATGGAAGTCCTTGTTGGCTCTCAGCATGCCCTGGAAGACCTGGGGGGAGCAGGGGAGAGGCACACATGACCCTTGAGATAGGAAACCCCAGACCCAGACTCACTGCCATGGAGTCGGTGTGGACTCAGAGCGACCCCTGTGGGTTTCAGAGATGGGCACTGTTCACGGGAGTACAAAGCCCGTCATCGTTCTCCTCGGAGCTGCGACTGGTGGTTTCCAACTGCTGGCCATAGGGCTCGAAGCCCAGTGTGCAGCCTCTACACCCCCAGGTCCTCCAGAGTCTCCACACCAAAGCCAGAGACAGTGGCCTCCTAGGGTAGGCGTGACTCCTGTGGTGTGCTACTGCTGGGGGGAGTCCACTGAGGGCGCCCGTGGTTCCTAAGCTCAGCTAGCAACGGGGAGGTTGGCACTTAGAGCTTCCCCCCCACCAGAGGTATCTTCGAAGAAAAGCCTTGAGATCTCCTGCTGACTTCCTGCTCTGGTCAACATGGGGTCACGATGAGGCCACCCCCAATGGCAATGGGGGGGGGGTCCAAGACGCTGTCAAGGCCCATGGCTCATGTGGAAAAGGGAAGGCCTCCAAGCAGGCTGTTCCAGGGCCCAGCGGGCAAGGTCGGACGGCGTCTCACCTTGGAGATATCTCGGAGATTGAAGAGGTAATGGATCTTGGCGGGCGTGGGCAGGAAGCGCTGCACCACAGTATTGTACATGTCCAGGGTGGCTCCTGTCACCACATTCCCAATGGGCTTCACTTCTTCCTCAAAATCCTGAAGCTTCTGATTGATCATGGTGCCAAAGATGCGGATAATCTGGGACTCCTAGAAAGAGGCCGACAGAGTCAGGCTCCAAAGTTCCCAACCAGCAAGGCATTTATTAGGTCAGGCATAATTTTTTTGGGGGGGCATCACTGCCCTCTGGTGGTCGTGGGAGCGACCCAGCTTTGCTCCTGGAGAGCCGCTGCAGGATTTGAACCTCTAAGCCCGTGGGCCGCAGTCCCGCACTCAACCACTACGCCACCAGGGCCTCAGGCCGAGCATAAATTTAAGGAAACAAACAAACAAACAAACAAACAAAACCCTCAGAAATCAAAGTCAGTACTACTTTAATGCAATATTGCAGGAAAAAATAGTGCCTGAGACTGAGCCCCGGTGGCGTAGTGGTTGTGCATGGGACTGCAGCCCACTGGGACGGAGGTTCAATTCCAGCAGTGGGGCTAGGCCTCCTACTCCCACCGCCGGAGAGCAGTGATGCCCCCCCCCCCCAAAAAAAAAACAATAAAAAAAAAAAAAAAAAAAAAAGATGTTCCATGTTCGTGGATCGGAAGACTTAAAGCTAGCAAATACTATCCAAAGCACTCTATAAATTCAAAGCAATCCCAATCAGAATCCCAACAGTTTCTTTACAGAAATAGAAAAAAAAAAATAACAACTTCCACTTTCTGCAGAGAGGCCAGAAGCCCTGAGAGCTAACACGATGCAGCAAGAGAAGAATCGGCAGGAAGGCAGGAGTGTGCCGGTGGTAAGAGCCCACTCCACAGGCGCGGGATGAGCCCTGGTGGCACAGCGGCTGCATGTTCCCCTCCGTCCGAGAGGCCAGCAGTCAATGAGACCGCTCCTCAGGGGGAGAGGGGGCTTTCTAACCCCCGACAAAACGACAGTCGCATAAAGTCCCAGGACCATTCTGCTAGGAGGGCCAGGCGCTGTGACTTGGCGTCCACCCCACGGCAGTGAGTTTGGTTTGGTTCAGTATGAGCGAGAGGCGTGCCCTGGTGGTACAGTGCTAAGCACTGGTCTGCCCAGAGGCCGGCAGTTCAAAGCCACCGGCCACTCTGCAGGAGCAAGTTGAGGCTTTCCGCTCCCAAATGGGGTTGAACCCGTCTCAGGAACCTGCTGGGGCCCTTCTGCCCTGCTCTACAGGCTCAGAGGGGACAGAGCTAGCCGAACAGGGAGCTTGTTTTCGGCTACCTGGCTACAGTAACCAAAAGAGCCCTGTACTGGTGTGACAGTAGACACCTAGACCAGTAGAAAGACACAGAAAGTTCAGCAGGGCACTCTCACATCCATGGTAAACTGGCTTTTGAACGTTCACGCTATGGAGGAAGAAGAGTCCCTTCAATAAGTGGTGCGGGGGGAAAATGAGATCCCCATACACAGAGAAAGGAAACAGGATCCTTGCTTCACAAACTGCACACATGGGGAAAAAAACATTCAAAATGGACTAAGAACATATCTGTGCACACTAAAGCCATGGAATTCCTAGAGGCAGCACTGTAAGGCCTAGTTTTCAACAATTGATTATGTAATACAGTAACAAAGGCACAAACAGTAAGAGACAAATAAATGGGACCCTCATAAAAATTAACAACTTTTTGTTGTTGTTGTTTTGGGGGGGACATCACTGCTCTCCGGTGGTGGGAGTAGGAGGCCCAGCGCCACTGCTACAATTGAATCTCCGTCCCAGTGGGCCGCAGTCCTGCGCACAACCACTATACCACCGGGGCTCAGCCCAAAATTAACAACTTTGGGGAAAAAAAATTAACAACTTTTTTTCCACAAAAGATTTTACAGGAAAAGTGAAAAGATAAGCTAGTGATTGGGAGGCTATCTTTGGAAACCAATTGTACATAATAACAAAATTATATATATAACTTCAACCACTTTATAATGAAAAACCAATTCCAATCAAAACATGGACTTGAATAATCATTTCACTAGAAAGTACATTCAAGTGATCACAAAAAACACATGCAAAGATTCTCAACAACTTTAGCCATGAGAGAGATAAAATTAAACACCACAATGAGATACTATTGGAGGACTGTGATTTTTTAGGGGGGGGGCATCACTGCCCTCTGGTGGGAGTAGGAGGCCCAGCCTTGCTCCTGGAGCACTGCTGCTGGATTTGAACCGCCAACCCAGTGGGCTGCAGTCCCACACACAACCACGCCACCGGGGCTCAGCCCCTATGATTTTTTTAAAAAATGTTGGCAAGGAAATGGAAAAATTACAAACCTTATTCATGGTTGGTGAGAATGCAAAATGGTGTGCTAATTGTGAAAAACAATGTGATGATTGTTCAAAAAATGACTAGAACAATTCCACTCCTATAGACGTATCCCAAGGACTTGAAAGCAGAGACTAAAAAAGGAACTTGTACACCAACGCCCATGGCAGCACGATTCACAACTGTGGCAGTCATGCACTCTTGTGTCAATGTCATGATTGGGAGTCTAGGGGTGGAGTCCAGCCTGTCAGTCTGGAGATAGCCAATGAGACCTCTGTGTGGGCATGGCTTTCTCCTGAGGATTCTGGGAAGTCTTACGATATTTCCTCCGTAGAGGTAAGAGACTATAGACTCAGTCTCTTGGAGTTGGTCGACCGACAAGACAAGATGGTGGCATGCTGATAGATCTTGAGTCTTGGTACCTGGAGGAGTCGGAGGAGAAGCCACATGGGCTAGCCCTGATGGAACCAGAACTTTGGGGCCAGAGAAGCCACAGAGAGACCCCTACAAGTACTGAGATGCTTCTACCAGCAATGGATACTGCTGATGGACCCTGAGCCCTGGAAACGAGGAGCCATGGGGAGACCCCTGCCAGTGCCAGGATGCTTCTACTGCCGCTGGATACATAAGACGCTGCACTCATTGGCCTGTGATTGTCCTGGTGTCATTACATGTACTTCGTGAGTCGGAAGGAGACTTTATAGACTGGTATCAAACAAATGGGCTCATATGGGACTTATGACCTCAGACTGGGCTGGGTTGGGATGCTTTCTCAATGTTCCATTCCTCTTGTATATAAACCTCTCCCTTATATCCATATGCGTGTTTATGAATTTGTTTCTCTAGTCTACCTGGACTAACACAGAAACAATTAAAAGGAAGAAACCACCTAAATGCTCATCAACAGATGAGTGGTTAGACACAATGTGATACACACACACACACACACACACACATAATGGGATATTATTCAGCGAGCAGGAGAATGAAGTTTGATACCTACTAGAGTGTGGAGGGAACTGGAAGGCAATTTGGCTGAACAAAATAAGTCAGTCACACAGGAGTAAGGTTGTAAGATAGATAAAAAAAAAAAAAAACAGAAGAGGGGCTGAGCCCCGGTGGTGTAGTGGTTGTGCGCGGGACTGCGGCCCACTGGGACGGAGGTTCAATTCCAGCAGTGGGGCTGGCCCTCCTACTCCCACCACCGGAGAGCAGTGATGCCCCCCCCCCAAAAAAAAACCAGAAGAGGAAAACGTACAGACAGCAAAGTCGTGAGGGCTCCCTGTGGGTGAGGGTGAGGGTGGTAAGGATGGTGACAGAGGCACTGGCTGAGGGCAGGAGTTGCACAACCGATTCCTGTAATTGGCAGTAAGTCGTACACACCTGAAAAAAGTTGCATCGACCGAAGTGCATGACAGATTTATTTACAGCAATGACCAAGGTGAATAAATAAGAGGACTTGCTTATACGCAACTAAGCATTTTAGGTGATTTGCCTTCTTGGCTTGGCAGTGTGGGGCCCTCTCTTATAGGGATACCCCCAGCTAATGGGCCTCGTCACACGGTGAGTGTTCCTGCTCGACCTCCTCGTGTGTTGTGTAGTGTCTGCACGTGGCCGGTCTCTAGGAGGAGAGGCAGAATGTGCCCCTCATGACCTCCCTGTCGCTGATTCCCTTCTCCCATGAGGTCATCAGCTGGATGATACCCAGCTGAACATTCTAGTCAAAGATTCCATAGAAAATACGGATCAAAAGGGAGGAAGTACACAAGAGAATTTCAGATTCTCGTGGATTCTTCTAAAGGCTTGCCCTGAGGTAATCTTTTCTTTGCAACTCAAAATATTCCCTGATGTCTTCTTAAAATGGAACAACAGTTTAGCTTACCTTAAAAATAAAATAAAAGTAAATCTTACACTAAGGATCACCGCTAGGGGTCAAATTGACAACAGCAGCCTGAAATATTACGTAGGAATCTGAGAGCAGTGAGTTTATGTTAATGAGAGAGAAGTTTTTTTAAAAGGATAAGTATAGTTACACAACTCAAAAAAAAAATCAGTAACACTAAATTGCCCATGCAGAAACTCTTCCCATCTTCTGCAATGTGAGACATTCCTGCTGAAAAGCCACATGGAGCTACACTGATGGAGCCAGAGTCTTGGAGCAGGAGGAGTCATGTGGAGACCCACACCAGCACTGAGATGCTTCCACCACCACTGGATCCACAAGACTCTCCACCCACTGGCTTGTGATCTTCCTGCATTCAGTGTCACTGCATGGGGTGTAAGTCTAAAGAGGAATTGATGGGCCAGTATCGATATCTGGGGCAATATTGGACTTAGGAACTTGATCTGGATTAGGCTGGGATATTTTCCTTCCTTCTTTTTTTTTTAATTGGGATATTTTCTTAATGTACAATTACTCTTTGAGGGCTGAGCCCCGGTGGCATAGTGGTTGTGCGCGGGACTGCGGCCCACTGGGACGGAGGTTCAATTCCAGCAGTGGGGCTGGGCCTCCTCCTCCCACCACCGGAGAGCAGTGATGTCAAAAAAAAAATTACTCTTTGATATAGTTTCTTATACACACACACACACACACACACACACAAACTGTTGAGTCGGTTTGTTTCTCTGTGTATATTCTCAACAATAACAAAATAAATAAAACTGCAAAAAAACCCACACCTTATGAATAAAATGGCATTTTAAAAGAGAGAGGGATCGGTATTATTTTCTGTGTTTCCCTTTGCGTCAGGCTGATGGCTCAGCTCTGCACGCGTCTTGAGTTTACTTAAAAATCTGGCATTCTGCTCATCAACTGTGTGCACTAGTTTTGATTTCTGAAAATGTCACGCTCAGCGTTTCCTTGTTGTTTCTCAGCCTTTGGGTCTTCCCTGAAACTCTGCCCCTGGCCCTGCTGTCAGCTCCCGTCTTTGTCTGACTTCCTTAGTCCCTGGGAACCCCCCCGCCCCCCCGCTGCGTCCTCTCCTCTGCCAACCCAGAGGAAGCCATCTAAGCTTGCACCCTGCACCAGTCTGGCTTAGGAGACAGGACTCTCCTGTGGAGAGCCCCCTCACCTCCACACAGGGTGCAGCTTTGGGGAGGGGGGCACCTCTCAGCACTGCCCTTGAACTGCTCCCTCAGTCTCTGCCCTCCGGGTCCACCTTGCTTCCCCCTCCCCCAGGCCCACCCCGGGAGCCATTCCACCCTCACCGTGGGAAAGGTCATATTGATGATGTTGAAGCGACTCTGGAGCCTCGGCGAGATAACGGTCCGTCCGCCTCCTGGCGGGCCCATGGCAGCCATCAGGAACATGTCCTAGTCAGCGGGAAGAAAGAGAAAGGAAGAGCCAGGAGGTGAGGCCAGGTGACGGGCGGGATGTGAAAGAAACCAAGAGGAAGACAGTCAATAAATGGGCAAAAGGGAGGAGGAACAGGACAGAAGAAAAAAAATCACAGGTGGGCAGGAATGACGGAGCCAGGCAGCCCGTGGCGAGGGTGCATCCCAGTTATGATGAACACACTTATGCCTGGCTTTTTTTTTTTTTTTTTTGGCACAAACCAGGAGGCCGGTCCCATAGTGGTTGCTCTTTGGGGCTCTGATCCCCGAGGTCAGCGGTTGGAAACCTCCAGCCGGAGCTCGGGGGAAAGACAGGGCTTGCTAGTCTGGGCAAGAGCTCCGGCCCTGGACACTCGTCCTGCTGAAGAGGGTCACGGTGAGTCAGCATTGCTCGCCGGCGGCGAGTGTGGTCGTATCGTCAGGAATGTGGACCACGTGCAAGGTGGCAGTGTGTCGTCTGCTGAAGTCCTTACCCTCGGATGTCCCGTGGGGCCACTTACGTGCAAAGCACTGCCGTATAGAAGACTACGGCCATGATAATGAAAACTGTCTTTCAAAGAGAAGATAGTCGATTGATGTCAGAACCGTCTTATGACAGACTAATCAGAATGGAGCCCAGTCCTAAGTTGGGTACTACCTGTAGTACATCTGTCTTTATTTTTACCATTACAATCCATCTGCCCAAAATCAGGAAATACTAACGAGTGAAAAACCACCAATTTGCCGATGGCTTCTAAATATTCTTTTTTTTGTCTTGTGTGTGTGTGTGTGTGTGTGTGCACATTCCTATTAGAAACCAATGAAAACTTGTTGAAGGGGCATTCCCCCTGGCGGAATGGGTAAAGGGATGCCACAGAAATCCGGCGGCAGCTGTCCCAGGGTTACAGAAAGACAGAGAGAGAGAGAGAGAGAGAGAGAAACTCCTTAGAAGAGTCGAGTCTGAAGGGGGCTTCCTAGGTCCAGAGCGGGAGCCAAGAACTGATACCACACCAGCAGCCGCTCCAGTAATGCGGGTAGGGGAGGGTGCGCACGTCCGTGGCAAGTCAGAGGAACTGGGCTCCAGGAGGTTGAGGTGGTGGAAGAGACTGGGGAAGGCGTGGAAGCTGGAGAAGAGGACCCCGTGGGCACCAGGTTTAGGGCCTTGACTCAAGGAATGGATCCCTGAGGAGTGAGTCGGCTGTCTGTGTGAGAGCACAGGCTTGGACCCCGCTGCCCAGCAGGGTGGGGCTGAGCGGGAACAGAGGGCTGAAGAGTCGGGATGCTTACTCGAATGTACTTGATGATCTGTTTCGAACGATCGTACCAGAAGCCGTAGTCAATCCAGAGGCGGATCAGCTCCAGAGGTGGCTGGGACCCAAACAAGTCCTTGGCCGGCATATTCAGGTCGTCCATGAAGGTGATCATGCTTTTGCCCCCGACGGGCACGTAGACACCTTTGGTTCGCTTCTCCACCCGACTCTCGATGATGCTCTGCACGTTGTTGGACGTAGTCTGTGGCGGGGGGGTGGGGGGCACACAGTAAGAACCCAAGAGGAGTCCTCCGGGGCTGGAGAGGCAGGTCGGCCAGGAACTTGAGCCCCAGGGGTGAGTGAAGGCGAGGGGGGCGCGGGAGTTGGTGGTCTGGTTCCCTGGGTTTTGCCACGCACCTGAGCGGACATGTTGACCGTGAGCACTGACCACTGGCTGGAGGGCAAAGATTGCAGAACACTCTGGGCGATGGACGTCTTTCCGGTTCCCACGGGACCCACCAGCAGGATAGGGTTCTGGCTGGACACCAAGGCGCTCACCAGGTAGTTGTAGCGGACAGTGTCCACGGTGGGCACCATGATCTTATAGAAGGGGGCACTGGGGAAGGAAAGAAAACACCTTTATCGTGTCTGTTTCCCCCTACCTCTCAGAGTTTATCTTTTTATTTTTTTGTGGGCAGGCATCACTGCCTCTGGTGGTCATGGGTGCTACCCAGTGCAGCTCATGAGAGCTACTGCTGGATTTGAACTGCCAAGCCCGCGGGCTGCAGTCCCGCACTCAACCACTTACGCCACCGGGGCTCAGCAAGTTTATCTTCTTTTGATCTCTGGTTCCTCAGGTCTCTAACCACCAACCCTGCCTTCCATGAGGCCTGAGGGTCAGGCCTTCTTCTGCAGGACTTTAAACATGGCCACCTGGACTCAAGAATCATCCAGTCTTTGGAATCCAACCACTCCATTCTACAGCCCACTTTGACTTCAGACCCATTTTTTCTGCTACTTCCCTGCCCTCAACACAGCCCTATGTCCCATCCATGGCCAAGACCCCTTTCTTACTTAGAAGGGTAGCGCCAACTCTTAGGAAGTTTTTCCTCAAAAGATGTCCAAGTCCGCATCTTGGGGTCCACAAAATACTCATACACAGTGTCCTGAGAAAGAGACGTTTGTTGGGTTGCCAAAGCCTTTCTTTAGCTGCCCTCAGTCCAGATCAAGGACTCCCAGACAGGCTGGAAGTCAGACAAAGGCTGAGGACCAGGGAAACTTTTGAGTTGCGAGGACGTGTGTGTGTGTGTGTGTGTGTGCAACAGGACAATGAGTCTCTACCTTTCCTGACCTTGTTGGGAAAGGAGCCCTCAATTTCTCGCAGGTAGCTATCGATCTTCTTGCGGCCTTCTTCGTCCACAGAGGCACACACAGACCAGATCATGCTGAACACAAATGTCATCTCCACCATGCTGACGTAGTTTTCTCCATCACTTGGGTTCAACTGCAGGGAAGAAGAGAAGAGATGGGACTTGGGCAGATCATCACAAAGGCTCTCCGTTTCCCCTCCCTCCCTGGTTCGATTTGGAAAATCATAGGATTGTAGATAAACCTAAAGCTGCAAGATTTAAACAAAGTTGAAACTCCTTGTGGTTCAGCCGCCGTCCTGACTTTCCTGTCTCTAAACTGATGCAGACACCACCCGGGTCCTGCCACACCACCTTCACCTGGGGAAAGTACCCAGGTGGCATCAAGAAGACAGGGCAAGAGAAACATTCATAGTAAACTACTTGCAATTGCTGCAACAACAACAACAACAAATAAATGGAAAATAAAAATGTGATGTTCTGCTGTGGGACTGAATGCAGCCATCAGAAGCACGAACCTCATCTAGGAGGCAGGGTGGTGGGTCAGTGGGGGAAACGGTGCCTTTCTTGAAGAAGGCCAGAGTTCGGTTCCTGACCCACGCACTGCTCTTACCCCATCGATCACTGCAGGTTTGTGTGTTATTGTGACGCGGGACAGGCTTCCAGGGCACTTCCAGAATAAAGCAGGCTAGGAAGATGGGCCTGGAGGTCTCCTTCCCAACGTCAGCCAGTGACAGCCATTGGGCTGCAATCGATCCTGGGAACGGTGCAGGCACATGACTTGGTCATGGCTGACAATAATGAGCCAAACACGCTCAAGAATGTGTTGTTGACTTTAAAAGCATTTTGCAAACGCAATAGATAGCACGATGCATTAAAAAAAATACCAGAGTTCTGTGGATACTTATGGACCGTGGATTAAGAAAGGTCTGTGAAGACAATCCAAACATACTTCACTCATTCCTTGTGGGGCGCCAGGAACAGGTCAGGGAGGAGGGAATGAGTAATCACCAAAGACTTTTGATTTATATAAAATATTCTAATTTTTAGAAAGGAATGTAGGGTCAAACTGTTACTTGTATAATTGTACATATGCCAAGTCCACAGCAGAAACGGCATCTTTCGAGCTCATGGACTCCACTCTGACTAAGAGAACCCAGAAGGAAGTTGTCTTTCTGGCTGAGCCCTGGTGGTGCAGTGATTGTGTGCAGGACTGTGGCCTACAGGGTTGACGTTCAAATCCAGCAGCAGCTCTCCAGGAGCAAGGTTGGGCTTCCTACTCCCACCAGGGCAGTGATGCGGGAAAGAAAAAAAAAAGTCATCTTTCTGATGTGTGCAGAGATTCCCAGGGAACCATCCAGTCTCCACCAGGCCTCCTTGGGGAAAATGACAAACTGCTTGTCGTCTCTAACCTGCGGTGCAAAACAGCTAGTACCTATACCACGAGAGGAGAGCTCCTGAAGATAGACTCTATGTACCTAGCGCAGCTGACAGCGTGGTTCCCAGGGTGCTGGCCAATCCAGAATACTGGACTTGCTCTTAGAGTGAACCTACATGCTCAAAATCCAGGAGTGAAATAATGTGGAGACCCCATTGTCTGTCATATCCCATGACGAATCCTCCATCGGTCCTCCCGGATTACCCCGACACACAGCCCAGGGCACCCCCTTGCTGGTCCTGTGCCAGCAGCTCCTGCTACATATGAATGCCACCCCCCACTTCCACTTCCCAGCCTGCTTTCCCGGGACCACAGAGCACACCGCGGTATTTCTTAAGGCCACTCCCTTCCCCAGGAATGCCTTCCTCTTCCTCATCTGTCCATCCCTCGCTCTTCTCATTTCTTAAAAACACTGCTCTAGAAAACCTGTCCTCACCCCGGCCACGCCCACTTGTCAGCAACATATGCATATCCTTTTTCTGCAATGTGACTTGCAAATTCGTCGATGTGGTTTTAATTTATATTCAGCATTAAGCTGGGAGCCAAAAGGTCGGTGGTTTGAACCCACTAGTCCTTCCATGAGAGACCCGTGAGGCAGCCAGCTTGCTTCTGTGCAGACCGCGAGCCTTGGAAACCGGAGTGGGCAGCTCTGTCTGTCCTCTGGGGCTGCTGTGGGTCAAAAGGGACTGGACATTGGGCAGGAGGTCCTGTTTATACCAGGATGATGCAGATTGCTATTGATTACCTTAGTTGTCAATAACATATCATTGTGCCTATGTATTCAGCAACGCATTATAAAACAATACAAACTATTTCTACGGAAGAATTTAAGCTCAACAGAACACATGAATTTTTGATCTTCAGTTCCTAATTCTAAGCTGGAACGATTTGGGGCCTGAAATAGACATAAATGTGATTTGTTTTTAAAGACCTTCATCAGATGAATCTGGCAAGTCCCTTCCAGAAGAAGCCCTACCCAAGCTTCTACAATACACAGTCAAAGAGATTGGATTTGCTTTTGAACCAGTGGAGGAATGGAGAATCAAATGAACTGTCCTCAGATTACAACATATGCGTGGGAGATGGTAGTACGTCCCCGCTATGGACACTATTCAATTTCAAATCCGATGCCAGGTGCATGCGCGCACACAGACAAAGATACCCCCGCCCCCACCCCCATGGCCTCTGAGACCCTGTGTTCTCCTCTCCCCTCAGAGTCTGTGCGACGTAAGACATGAGTCTGTATTCAAGCTGGGTCTCAGACACACTCTCTGCCGGGGCCTGGTCTGTGTCCTTGCGCTTACTCCGTTCTCCGGGGTGGCCAGGGCCGAGTACAGCTTGCAGAGGGAGATGATGCCACTGTATTCGGGCAGCTGCACCAGCTCGTTGCAGTTGTCCCTCTTAAAGGTCAACATCTTGTTGATGAACTTCTCAAACATGCGCTGAAGGGGCTCCACTTCCCCCTGGTGTGAAGGAAGAGGGGGCTCCTTGTTTCTTCTCTCGTGGGGGGGGGGGTGGGAATGCCCGCCTCTCCCCTCTATCCCCAGCCTACCTTTGGCCTCTTCTCCAGCCACGACTGAACATAGGGCTTCCAGCCCAGGTCGACGTAGTCAGTGTAGACCATCCCACAGCGTGACACGGTGGCCGGAGAGGCCACTGCCAAGTTCTCCACTTCAAACAGGAGCGACACCTTAAGGACACGCTGTGTCAGAACACCAGCACCCCGCCAGCCACCCCTGAGGCCGCCCCCCCACCCCCCCCCCCCACTCTGTGACGCCCTCGGGACTCTGCTGAGCACAAAGCCCGGCGTGAGGCACCCAGGCCTTTGCGGTCTGAAATACAACCAGAGCACATGCAAAGCCATCTTGCTGAAGCCCCGCTCCCTCCCTGGTATTGTCGGACGGGGAGGAAAAGAGTCAGAAGACTACGCAAGGGCTTCGGAACCCTGGTCCACACATGCAGGCTGCCGCTCACAGAGCACCGGGGGAGAGGGGCTGCCTCCGTCCGCACACACTGCAGCCTCTTGGTGCACAGACTACTTTTCTACGTGGTCGTTTCTGGCATCCTTCCCAGATGCAGTGTCCTTCCCTCCAGCTCCAGGTTCAGCTGGATCCAGGCAGGCGGCTTCCAGCACTCACTGCTCTCCCAGAGTCCCGGGGCTCCTCCCCTCTGCGCCCTCCTGGGGGCCCTGGGGGGCTGCCTGCACCCCGCACCTGCTCGGGCATGGAGATGCGCTCGCCGTTGATGAGGGTCAGCACTTTGTTATCGTCCATGACGGAGTTCATGCTCTCAATCCACAGGGTGTCCACAGGGCCGTCAAAGAGGATCCACTTCTCGTCGGGCTTCTCATCTAAGCAGCCGGGCAATGGGACACACCTCCTCGCCCGCCCGGGGCCCTCCCGCCACAGGACCACATCCCTCACCCCTCGGCATTGCTGGGATCGCTTGGCCCAGACGCGAGCTCAAGCGCCTCCGCTCCACACCGCAGGGCTCTTTCCGTACCTGCACACGCTATCCGCATGACGCTGGACAAGACGCCGTCGGTCCACTCGTTAGTGTTGAGGTCGTATTCCCCGTACAGCTCCCCCAGGGACAAGGCCTTGGGGTTCAGCGGGAACTCCTGGGAATGGCATTAGGAGAAGGGCTGGCGATGGGAGCCACGGGGAGGAAACGGGAGGCGTGACGGGGACACAGACAGGACCGCCATCCAGGATCGGAAACAAACATGGGTGCTTGAAGGGAAGACCGAGCCGCTCTGCAGCCGCCAGCCACGTCACAGCACAAAGAAACCAACCGACCACACAAGAGGGTTGGGTTGTGGTGGCTTTGCACTGTTGGCAGGCCCGGTGCCCCAAGTCTCCCGATAGCTCCAGGGCTCCCCTTTGGAGTCTGGATTCTATCTCTCTTCCTTTCCTACCAGCCTCCGGGGACTTAGTGCCCCCCGTCCCCCCCACCCCACACCACATTCCTCTCCTCCACCCCTGTGCACCCTCCCCCCCGACCTCCTGTCACTGACGTCATTGTCCCCCTCCATACTCGGACGACGTTGAAGTTGGGGTCCCCAGCACGGCTCAGGGAAGACAGGGTCAACTGCAGAATCCGCCACGAGGCCGTCTTGCCACTGCCCGTGCAGCCCACAATCATGGTGGAGTGGCGGGAGTTCTTGGTCTCGTAGAGTTGAATCACCTTGGTGAGCGTGAAGGCCGTGGGCTGCAGGCCCATCCCTCGAACCTCCTGCTCCACCGTTTCCAGAAGCTGAGCAGAGGGAGGGAGGGGGCTGTAAGCTAGAGCGCGAGGCTCACACAGGACTTGGCCAGGTCCGGCCTGTCTCGGAGGACACCAGCCGTGGCGCACAGGACGCCCCCGGTAATCACTCATTCACGGAAACCCTGCCAACGGCATTGTGGACGGACGGGCTACTCTCCGGACTCGGGGCGCCGGGGCCCTCAGCTCCCCAGAGGGGGACGTCTCTGAATCCGTCTCCGCATCGGTTACGTGGACCGGATCACCCTTCTTCACAGGGTGGTTGACTCTTAGGCGATTCAGCATTGTGTTCCTTAACTGTCCAGTGTTTGGGTCTTTCCCAGTGCCCTTTTGATTTCTGGTTGGAGTCTCTTGTGGTCAGAGACCTCCTCTGTATCATTTTAATCCTTTGAAATTTCTAAGTGCCCATACCCACCAGATGCCAGGGAGTTTGGTGGGGGTTGGCTTATACTTAATAACACAGCCCACAGTCTGTTTTATTATTATTAAGCACACTTGAAAATTATGCGTGCCTACAACAGTGGGGTGTGGATGTAAGGTTCCCCACGAGCCGATCGCCTTTTTTTAAAAATATTTTTGGGGGGGCATCACTGCCCTCTGGTGGGAATAGGTGGCCCAGCCTTGCTCCTCGAGAGCTGCTGCTAGATTTGAACCGCCAGTCCAGCAGGCCACAGTGCCACACTCAACCACAACACCAGGGCTCAGCCCAAACCCATCGTCTTTTTATTTTTATTTTTTATTTATTTTTTTGGGGGGGGCATCACTGCTTTCTGGTGGTGGGAGTAGGAGGCCCAGCCCCACTACTGGAATTGAACCTCCGTCCCAGTGGGCCGCAGTCCCGCACACAACTACTACGCCACCGGGGCTCAGCCCTCCCATCATCTTTTTGTTTTTTGTTTTTTTTTTGGGGGGGGCATCATTGCCCTCAGGTGGTGAGAGTAGGAGGCCCAGCCTTTGCTCCGTGGAGCTGGAATTGAACTTCCATCCCAGTGGGCCGCAGTCCCGTGCACAGCCACTATGCCACTGGGGCTCAGCCCTCCCAGCGTCTTTTTAAAGTATTCAAATGCACTGACACTTTTCTGCCTGCCAGAAATCGGTGCAAATCTCCCCATGGCTCTTGGATTGGTCTATTTCTTCACTTTGTTCTCTGTCCATTTTGTTGAATGTGCTTTGTGATTATATCGTGACGCCCATATACATTTAGAATTGAAATCTCTTCCTGTGGGTTGGCCCATGACACCCTTGACCTTTAACACTGCCTTTCATCCTAACATCTTCTTTGCCTGATCTCAGGATAACGCTGTCCCTGAGTCGATTCTGACTCGTAGGGACCGCCCAGGACAGAGAAGTGCGCCCGTGGGTGTCTGAAGGTGAACATCTTTACAAGAGCAGAAGGCCTCATCTTTCGCTCATGAAGGGGTTGGTGGTTTGAACTACCGGCCTTGTGGCTACCAGCCCAATGAATGAACACTCCCCGATGTCGCCAGAGTGCCTTGATAGCAATATACTTAGCGTACACTATTTTGATCAGAAACGTGCTCTGAAAAGCTTCTTTGAAAATTTCAAGGTAGATCTAGGGTCTTTGCGTGCTTCGATTTTTTTTGTTTGTTTTGTTTGGGCATCACTGCCCTCTAGTGGTGGGAGTAGGAGGCCCAGCCTTGCTCCTGGAGAGCTGCTGCTGGATTTGAACCTCCAACCCAGTGGGCTACAGTCCCGCGCACAACCACTACGCCACCAGGACTCAGCCCCAAATTTTTGTTTTGTTTTGTTTTTTTGTGGGCATCACTGCCTCTGGTGGTCGTGGGCACTACCCGGCCACCGCTGGATTTGAACCGCCAAGCCCGCGGGCTGCAGTTCCGCACTCAACCACTTACGCCACCGGGGCTCAGCCCTCAGCTCCAAATTTTTTAACTGTTCTCTATCCACTTATAGGGAAGAGGCTTTTGTGTTGCCCAGTCTAGCTACGCTTTGGCCAGCTCACTTCTGGTTGTTAAATCACTCTTGTGTCACACGTACTGAAGTGGCCTTGGAAGTCCAGGACTCTGGCCCCTAGCCACCTTGGTTCATCAGTCATAACAGCCCATGATGCCCGCTGGGGTGGGCATGGAGTGTTCAGTACTCCCTGTAGCCACCCAGGCTTTCACCTTGAAAACAGCCCTGGAGGAACGAACTCATGTGTCACAGTCCTGTCCCGGGCGGCCTCTCTCTTCAGTCTTAGCCCGCTCCAGATTTGGAGGCAGATGGAAGTTACTGGTCCGTGCTCAAGACAGCGCTCGAGAAGAACGATTGTCTTCCATTGCTGGGTGCAGTGATGGGTTTAATAAAGCAAGATCCACACGTGTGTTGGACATATCCTTCCCCGCTGACTGAACTTCAGTTGGCTTGATTGCGCGGCTACTGAGAGATGCTTGTTCTGATTTTTGCTGTGGGGGTAGGGCTGTCCTTTTCTCCTGGCAAGTCTGCAAGATTTGGCCGTGTTTCTTTTGAAGGTACAGCACTGGGTGCCTCCAAGTTTAGAATGATTACATTTTCTGAGTAAACTGACCATTTTATTATCATGAAGTTCCCTCCCCCCTCCTTATGCTTTTTGCCTTAGAATTATCTTGCTGATATTGCTACCTCGGTCGCTGTCTTTGGATATGTATTTTCCCATTTCATCTTTTCTGCCCTTGACTCTCGATGGTCTGGGCTTTCTGTCCTAGGGGCGCCTCTGGTAGACAGGGCTGGGTGTCATGATAACAAAGCACCCGGTTACTGGTGTGGGGGCCATCTCATCAGGTCCAGTGCACAGCCGCCCGGTGCACAACACAACGAAGCATGGCTGTCCGGCTCCATCTTCACCCATCAGCCTCGTGCCTGAGGCCACTGTGACAGCCCCCGAGCCACGCCCTCTTGGGGAGGGTCTTCTCCTCCCCCCAACACGAGGTCATTTTCCGGGGCCCAGTCGCTCCTGACAACACGTCTGAAGCCTGGGAGGCGAGTCTCACCACCTTTATTCACTTGTACTTCTTCCAAGACAGATGAGTTTGGCCTTTGGCAGTCCACCTTTCTTTCTGTGTTCCCTGGCAGCACCATCGTTCAGATGCACCGATTCTTCTCCAAACTTCCTTATTCTACGTCCAACTGTCTCAGGCACAGGCGGCCGTGGTGAATACCTTGCTTGGGTCAGGCGCACCTTCATTTCCAAAGTCACAGCTTCGTGTCACTCTCTCCCGAGTTGGACTCCCCGGATGGCACTGAGTCCAGTTTATCTCCTTTGGACTGCTCTTTCACGCTCGCCTCTTTCCCCTTTCTCCTCCAATCTCTCTCTCTCTCTCTCTCTCTCTTTCTCTCTCTCTCTCTGTGTGTGTGTGTGGCATCACTGCCCTGGTGGGAGTAGGAGGGGCCAGCCTTGCTCCTGGACAGCTGCTGCTGGATTTGAACTACCAACCCTGTGGGCCGCAGTCCCGTACACAATCACTACGCCACCGGGGCTCAGCCCTCTAGTCTCTTTTTCGATCTTCGTTTAAAATACAACTTTACGGATACAATATTTTAATCTTATCTCGGAGGCTATGAATGGTAGTTAACTTTTTTCCTTATTCCTGCATTATCAAATTTCTCCAGTTTTCTTTTCCCATTTGCTTCCCACGTTTTCATGCTAGAGGCTTTCTTTAAATGGCCAGCCTTCGCTAGCTGTCCACTCATGGGCAAAGACGCAAACTAAACGGCTGAACGCCAGCTCTGGTGTGACTGTGAGTGCCCACAGAGGTTATTTATCTGGGCATTCCATGGGGAAGCGTCCATTGTCGATGTCATGGCCACGCCTCTTGGGCCAAACAGATGTCCCCATTTCCTGTCTGATTCCCAGCATTCTAGACGCTGAGAGGTGGAAGAAGACTGGGTCTCGGGAACCAAAGGATAAATATCCACTCCATCCCCCTATTTCATGGGTTTCACTGCCTTCAATACCTGATGGTCCTTGTCCAGGCACCTGCTCCTCGGCCAGAGAGGGGGAGGCAAAGCCCCTCGAAGTCACAAAGACAAGGCGGTGGTGAGAACTAAGAGCTTTTACTCCCGCTCTTCATTTCAGCCATGCTGCCTTCACACACACACACACACACACACACACACACACACACTCCCCAAGTCAGAAAAATCTCGCTGTCATCAAATTACTCCCATGGAGGGACGGGTGAATTTGAACCACGGACCTCGAGTCTAGCAGCCGAATGTGCATCCCACTACACCACCGGGGCTCCAACTTCATTCTCAAAGGTACCTCATTCTGAAATTCTTCACACACACACACACACACACACACACACACACACATCTTTTTATCGGGGGCTAATAGAGGTATCACATCACTCCCGAGTTGAGTCACATCAATTTCGACACAGTCTCAGCCTTCTGAGATTGCTTCCTACGCTTTCCCTACTTTTAATCCTCAGAGCTTTGCTAAGCGAGTCACAACGTCTCCATTGGCATTTTAATGATCAGAAGCGTGTTGTCGCCGCCTGCTTTCTCCATTTCCAAAGTGTTTCTTGTGAGCGGACCTCCGTGCTGAGGTGCAGCAGGCCTTCAGGAAAGGGGTTGGGGGGCTGGAAGCCACACTTCTCGTCCCTCCTCCTTACTTCGAAGCGCTTTCTCTGGTGAGTATTTATTTTTTCATTGCATTATTTTTCATTTCCAGAAAGTCCCCCGGTTCTTTTTGTCAATCTGCGGTGTGCTTAGAAGTCTCTTTCTCCTGGTTCAGAGTTCCAGGTTGCTCTTTTATTTCCTTAAATGCCTTTCAAGTGGTTATTTTTAAAACTCGGGCCCACGGCTGGACCCCTCCATTCTCTGAACCTGTTTCTGCGGCGGTCTGCTGGTCTGGTTTTCATTCACAGTCTCTTGCTTCTTTTTGCCTTCTGTGATTTTCAACCACGAGCTGCTCCTTTACCTTTAACCTTTGTCTGTGGGAGGTCTTCTGGTGCCTGTTGACACTGACCTCACATTTCTTCAGGATGATTTGTGTCCCTACCAATCGGGACTGGGTGGGGGTGGGGGCCCTACTACCTGGAAAATATTTCCATTTCAATTCCAAGTTTGACTTTTTGTCGGTTTTTTTTTTTGATTATACAGTAGAAATTCTATGCCTGAGGGTCTTTAAAAATTATTATGTAGAGAAATTATAGCCCTAAGCGCAGTGAGAGTTGGCTTGTATTCAGGGACTCTCAAAGGCAATTTGGCTCCATCATGAAAGGTCCAGGCCCATGAGATTCTTTATTTAACAGGCCCTTCTCATGAGGAGAGGTGGTTGTACCAGGTTCCCTTTCTTCTGGGGGAGGGGGCATCACTGTCCTCTGGTGGCTGTGGGAGCTATCCAGCCTTGCTCCCTGGAGAGCCGCTGCTGGATTTGAACCGCCATGCCCGTGGGCCGCCGTCCCGCACTCAATCACTACGCCACCGGGGCTCAGCCCCTAGGTTCCCTTTAACTGAGGGAACTTCTCCCTTGCAGAGTGAAGTCCATACAGAGGTTTCCTGTTATATTTCCAAGTTGGGGCTCCCCCATGTCCAGCACACCTCAAGTTCAACAAAAAAAATTCAGGAAGCAAAAACAGAGTTAGCATTTACTCACCACCCAGAGTTACTGTTTTCACTCCCCTCCCTACTCCAGAATTCCTGACAGCCTAGCAATGCATTTTAAAGTAAGTATTAATTTTTATATTTTCAGTGGTTCATCCACAGTATCTAGACTATCCTACTACTAGATAAGAGACTTCCTCTGCTTCTAAAAACCTTTTGTTTTAAAAACCTTATATGCCACCATTCTCATGTTTCAAACAACTCCTATCAACCTCTCTCCAAACTCCCTGAATGAGGTAAGCAGAGGCAGGAGAGGGCTAAAGGGCATAGTGGAGGTTGCATAATCTGGTATCAGCCTGTCAATCAGGTTGCAGCTTGATGACCTCATTTGGAGGTACTATGGAGATAAGTAGCTTGCTGGGGGGGGGGGAGAGGGGGGAGAGATACTGACTCACTCCCTGGGAGATACTCCTGTGAAGAAGATACATGGAACGATACTAGAGTCCTGGAGCTAGAGAAACCATGAGGAGACGCATACCAGGGCTGAGACCACTGGACCCACAAGACTTTCCACCCACTGTCCTGTGACTCTCCTGCATTCGGTGTCATGGCATGTTCTCTCTCTCTCTCTTTTGTGGCATCACTGCCCTCTGGTGGAAGTGAGGGCCCAACCTTGCTCCTGGAGAGCTGCTGTTGGATTTGAACTGACAACCCAGTGGGCCGCAGTCCTGCGCACAACCACCAGGCCACCGGGGCTCAACCCTATAAAGCTCTCCTAAAGGAGCCTTGGTGGTATTGTGGTATAGTGGTTACAAGTCAGTCAGCAGTAAAAAAAACCCAGCAGGTCCAAGAAAGAAAGGGGAAAAAAGACTCTCTTATACACTGTGAGTGTCTGTGAACTTGTTCTTCAAGCCTACCCAGACGAACGCACAAAGAAAACATGGAAAAGCCAAAGGAGCTGAAATCTGAGGTCAAGGAACTGCTGAGTGGGGCAGCTGAATCAGGGAGGGTCGGAAATTGTGGTCAGAGAGGACAATGTCGGACTAGAATGAAGTCATCTCATCGTCACGTGGTTGTGCAAGCAGTTAAGCACTCAACCACAAACCAAAGAGCTGCTGGTTTGACGTCCGCAGTAGCCCGGCAAGAGGCAGACTTAACAAGCTGCTTCCGGAAAGGCCATGACCTCGAAAGCCTCGTGGGGCAGTTCTCATTTGCACACTTGGAGACACTGTGAGTCGGAGCCTATTCGTAATGGTGGAAACTACCTAGGCTGCATCATCTTATAGGGATGTCTGGAGATTAGAGAGGTTTCTGTCTTGTTTAAGATCACACCTAGTGAATGGCGGAACAAAACCCAGAAGCCGAGTTTCCCCTCCCAAGCCCACCCTCACCTATGAGGGATGATGAGGAGGGGAACAAATACCTTTCCGTAGTCAATGACCGGCAGTTCAATGCTGGGGAAGAGATCTTGCACGATGGCATTGAAGAGTGGGACGTCCACGGAAGTCAGCTTGGCGATGTTCATGTCTCTCATGGAGAGAAGCAAAACCTGCATGGGAAAAGACAGAGGAGACTCAGGCTTGAGGACCAGGGCCTCGGCACTGAGCTGACCTTTCTCATCCAAAGGGCTGAGGAGGAAGATCTAAGAGTTACAGAAATGCCAGAGTTTGTCTTTAGAAGCACAGTAGGTCTCATTGGAGATGAGAGGAGGATGGGAATCCCTATCGGGGAAAGGGGGAACCCACAAGAAACTTCAGTGAAGGCACAGAAGACTCGGAAGGACAGAGGTTCTGATCCCAAGGCTGGGTCCTGCACCCACCTCTTCGTCAGTCAGATCTGGCTGCAGGCGGCGCTTCTTGCCGGCGTAGCGCAGCAGGGAGGTGAGGGCACGGAGTCCAAAATCATAATGGTCTTGTCGGGAGAGCTGCTGCATGGCCAGTGAGTAAAGCGTGTAGACCTTCTTGGCCAGAATCTAGGGGACCCAAACAGAAGAAGAGACAACCCCGACAGATTCTTCCTGGGGCAGGTAGGAATGCCTGAAGTCAGGCTCTGGGATCTTAGCTAAAACTAAGCCATCTGCCTTGAGCGTCAGCTGCCATTCCTAGGGACCGCCTGTGTGGCACAGCTGGCTTGGGCACCATCAGGTTCGCAATGACTGATATTTCAGAAGTAGACTGTCACGGGGGTCTTTCAACGGCCCTCTGGGCAGGCTCAAACTGATCGCCTTTGGGTTGACTGCTGAGAGCGTTAACCATTGCACCCTCTAGGGACTGCTTTAGGCCAGGGCTTCAATAAAGATTCAGAATGATTTGGCAACTGCTATTGTTAAGTAGGGCTTTGCCCACGCTGTGTGGCAATCAAACCTGTCTCCTAGGGTCTTTTGAACACAGCAGGAAGCAATAGCGGGTTCAAACTTAAGGACACTGGTGAGGCCATTTCATTCTGTGTTACACAGGATCCCTGGGGATGGCACCTAACCAAGGCAGGAAGTAAACAGCTGCGCCCCATTGACCACCACGACGGTGATCAGCCAAGCGGCTGTGACTGCCGGCTAAGTTCTGAGTCAGAATCGACTTGCTGGCAATAAGCCGGTGAGTTACCAATCAGCCGGTCTCCTGAACAGGCTCTGGAACGTGGCGGGAGGAGGCCTGGGGCAGGACTGTGGGAAAGCAGAACTCCTGGGTCCAGAGGACAATCTCCGTGCAGAGCACCGTGTCATCATCAGCCATCTTCGAGTGGACACAGCCGTGGGGTGTCCTCCGTGGATTGAGATACCACGCGCCACAGATTTGATTGTTGTATAACGTGTGCGCGCCCTTTGTGTGTGGCAGCGATTACTGAGACCGGTTGTGCCATTTGAACCTGCTTTAAGCATCGAGGAGGTACTTTATGGACAAGCCTAGAGAAATGATCTTGTGACTTCTCATGCCATGATTGATTAGTGACAATGTGAGAGAGGAGACCACTCTCCTTTGAATTCCTCCCTTTCCCAAACCTACTGACAACGGCGTCAGTTCCTGGCGGGATGGGTTCCTAGTGAGGCCTTCAGGCAATTCCTCTGCCCGGAGGATAAGAGTGGAAGGGGACTGAAACAGAGAGAAGGATTTTAGGTGTACCTTACAGTTGCCAAAGCCTTCCCCAAAGAGAATGATTTCAGCAATGAGTGTCGAATCAGGCACCACCATGGCAATTGGACGGAACATGGATTTAAGATTTTCAGGAAGCTCTGTGCGACCAGCATAGCCTGGAAGAAGAAAAAAAAAAGCCATTTATTCAGAGTTCATATCATTCCTCTTTCTGACTTGCCTCCCAAAGACCCATTTCCCAATCAATCCCATTTTCACCAGCCCCAGTACCACCTTAGAGTTAATCCAAACCTAAGTCCAAAGCTCAGATTTCTCCAAATTTTAGTCCAAACTAAACCGAAATCTTCTCTGTCTCTCTAATTCCAACTCTAAGGTGGGGTCCTTTCTCATCTCAGTCCTGGCTCCTCCCATTCTCCTTTGATCCACTCCTATCTCTGCGCGCTCCATAATCCGAAATGGTGGGTCTTGCACCTCTCCAAAGCGACCCACATCCACAGCCGTCCTGCTGGACAGAAATCCTGGCTGCTTCTCGGATTCTTTCGATTCTTCAACCCTTTCCCAAGTCTGGTCTTCCTTCCACCGTTCCCCCGCGCTGCTCCTGGGGGACCTTAGAGGGATCTCCAGTCCTGCCCTTGGGGAGGTTCTCCCACTCACTCTGCAGAAGGTGACCCGATTCGGATCAGGGCCCTGGTGGAGGCTCGATGGGGGGAGCTCAGCTGACGCTGCTCAGCTCATGGGACCTCCTTTGTGCAGAGCAGACCTACCCCATAGGACTTGCGTGGCTGTGACCTTTCAGCGGGAGAGGCCAGGCCAAGAGGGCTCACTGCTGCACCATGTGGTGAGTAGTTGGGCAAGTCCGAATCGGGGCCACCTATGCAGTCATAACCCAAACTAGACCTTCTGCAACAGAGAGCAGAGTCCAATTCTTTGCAGCCATGGGGGGGGGGGGAGCGTGTGGAACTCCTGCGCGGGGTTCCCAAGACTATGGCTCTCCGTGGAGGCAGACTCCCACATCTTTCTCCCTGGGAGCCGCCTGTCAGCTCCACCCTCCGGCCTTCCGGTTCACCGTCAAGAGCCTGAACCAAGTCCCGCCAGGGCTCTCATTATGGACATGTGAGGCACTCTTCATCCCTTTGTCAAGACTAAGTCAGAACAGGTTGGAAGCCTACTTCTCCCAGAAGGTTTCAGGCCCAACCCTCCTCTCAGCCCTGGCGTGAGCCAGATTGCAGAAGGGAAGAGGGGGGGTGGGGTGGGGGAGGATCTTCTGTTACTTGCTCTGGACACCCCGCGAGTGCTCTCCTGGAAGGCACGTCCCCTTACCCGGATTCATGGTGATGAAGATCCCACAGGACCAGACCAGGTTGATCTCAAAGCCCTCAAAGTGGAAACGCGTCAAGTTGGCAGCCAGGGCTGAGAGGATAGACAGGATCTGCTGGGCCACCACAGACAGGACCTCGATGTTGATGCGGTTAAACTCGTCGAAGCAGCCCCAGGCTCCTGTCTGTGAAGCGGGAGACAGAGTCACTGGGAGCCAGACAGGAACCTCAGGAGAGGGAGAAAGCTTGACTGTGAGCAGTCTGGCCTTCTGTGGGCCCGCACACTATGTGGTGGAACTGCCATCCCTCCAGCTGTGTGTGTCATCTCGTTTGGGAATGAGGTTTTCTTTTTCAGGTTGATGAGACCTTACCGGTATCAGATGCAGCCTAACCTAATCACATCCATATTAGTCCCACAAGGCAGGCTAGGCCAAGGAGCAGAGGGTTGCTAAGGCCCCAAAGAACTGAGAAATGCCCGAAGGACCAACCAGGAAGACTCTGATTTGGACTTCGAGCCTCCCGAACTATGAGAAAAGAGAATTCTCTTCTTTAAAGCCACCCACTGGTGACATTTCTGTGACAGCAGCACGAGAGAGCTAGAGGCCTCCTTTGTTTTGATAGGGAAGACTGCCTTCAAGATAAGGAGGAGACTGGGGTGGTGGGTAGGGATGGGGCTGAACCAGAATGGTTGTTTCTGGTCAGAGCATTCCATCAGCTACGGGCGAAGTCTGGATGGGGAAGGAACTGGGGGAGGGAGTTTGTATACCACACAGGGTGCCTACAATTTGCCGGCCAGTTTCCATACATGGTCCTATTAAATCCCCACATGGTCTAATGGTTTTGCGATCAGAGAAGGGAGAGGTGAACGGCTATGGCACGGGTAACAATGAAATGAGGCCGAGGAGTGCCGGCAGCCACAGCGCACAGATCCAGGTCTCCGTTTCCGCTGCTTTTCTGAGACTCACCGATGGGTCGGTCGGGGGCTTTTGGGGCAGAGTGGACAGACACTGACCTGGGCCAGGCCCGAGTACATCCGGCCCATTGACTTGTAGTCCAAGCCCTCAGAACAGTTCACCACGATGACATACAAGGCCAGGGCCTTGCCCAGGTCCTTGACGGTCTCCGTCTTCCCCGTGCCTGCGGGGCCCTTGGGGGAGCCCCCGCGGTGCAGGTGTAAGGCTGTGGTCAGCGTCATGTAGCACCTGGGAACGGAGTCACGCCTGGAACCCTTCTCTGGCCACTTGCCGCCCCAGCTCCAGCCCCAGCCCCCGACTCCTGCCCCGCAGCTACCTGTCTGTCAGCGGGGTGATGACTAGCCGGCCCGAGTTGCCCAGGTACTCGTAACCGTACTGGAACTGCGTGTTGGTTTGGCGGATCACACAGTCATCGAGCTCCTGCACACAGGGCGGGCCAGAGAGCGGTGGGCACGGAGGAGGAGGAGGAGGAGGAGGAGGAGGAGGAAGAGGAGGAGGAGGAGAAGGCAGAGCTAGGCGCGGGGGACTTGGAGGTGGCAGGGCCATGGCAGTGAGAAGCCTCAGAGTGAAGGCACAGATGGGGAATGGGCGCCCCGCTGCAGGCCCCCACCAATCCACTGGCTACAAGGCGTCTTTCTGGGTCTTGATCAAGGGTCAGCAACACCCCAGTGAAGACCGACAGGAAAAAGGGCCTCCCCTTCCTGATTCAGGAGGCTTGGGATGGAGCTAAGAGCTGGGTGAGTCCTCACAGGGCTCCGGGTGGGATTTGGATCCTGCTTGCGTCTAGAGGGCATGAGGTTCAAGTTGGCCGAGTTGGGCCATGCGTACCTTCTCCCAGTAGAACCGAAGCTGGCTAAGCCAGTCAAAGGAGTTGACGTCCATGAGGCCACTCTTATACAGCTTCTCCAGCACGTCCCGGGCGTGGATCTCTATGGTCACCAGAGCCACGATCTTGAGCCGCATGATCTTGGCCAAGTTTCCCCTGATGGCCTCCGAGTATTTGTTTAGTATCGACACCTGCGGAACAAGGAGTGGGGAGAGGTCCAGACGGAGTGGAGCGCCCGAAAGACTCATTCCCACCATACCCCGACTTCAGCTCCCTCTCAACTCCTTTTTCTTTGGGGGGGGGGGGGTAGGCATCACTGCCCTTTGGTGGGAGTGGGAGGCCCAGCCTTGCTCCTGGAGAGCTGCTGCTGGATTTGAACCACCAAGCCAGTGGGCAGCAGTCCCGCACTCAACGATGACATCCCTATCATACTGGGTGGCCGTTATAAAGTGTGGTCATCTGGAGCCTTTTCCAGCCGTCCTGTCTGATCCCATTGATCACCTTCTTCCCTCCAATGCCCACGCCAGGCTCATCCTGCCCAACCATGGGGCTCCTCACCTGCTTCTTCTTCATGACCTTGAGGATTTTCTTGTCTCCCCGCTCCTTCGCGGTCAATAGGCATTTGGTGACATCAGCCGTCCACTGAATCTGACTAGCCGTGATCAACACCTGGGGGAGGCCGGAGAGAGGTGGTGTTCCATCGCCCTGCCCTGCACTGGCCATCCACAAGCCTAGCTCCCAGATCCGTCTCCCTCTGCTAAGGGTCCCGGATGTAAGGCCTTAGGGCCAAAGTTTAGAACAGGAGAGAGAAACCTGCATTTTGGGGGGGCTCGAGGTTCGGTGTCGCCTCTGCTGTCCCCTGTGAACGCGAGATTTCTTGTGCCCCGTGCGGGTCTGTGGGTCCGCGCTCACCTGTCCAGCCCAATCCTTCGCCCACTTGTCCCTCTTGTTGAGGAACTTCTTCAGGGCCAGGCGGCAGTTTCGGAGCAGGTCTCGCAGGGTGGTGCGCATGCTCTTTTCCACTTCGCCCAGCCAGGCCTGGGGACAGGAGGAATACAAGCACAGCGGCTGCTCAGGCCCAGAGACGAGGCTTCCGAGGGGGAAAGTACTTAGGAAACAGGACTCCGGGGCTTTGGGCCCCAGAGGAAAGCGGGATCTGAGCAGCAGGTAGTTTGAGTCTCTGGGGGAGACAGAGGCTTGGAGAGAAGATTGATTTTCAGAAGGAAACTGAGATTCGAGGCAGAGGCTGTTGTTTCCGAGAACGGCAGGTGGGGGAGGGCGGGAAGCAGCCTCTGCTCATGCCGCCCGGTGAACTGTTTGATAGAGAAGGGAGCCAGCTGGGTTCTTACCCCCTTGTCAGAACTCACCTCCACAGGCCCTTCCAGAATTACCGAGTGGAGGAAATCAATATACTCGCCATCACCAGAGAACATGCCTACAGCTTCCCATTTGCTGCTGGGCCCCCCAACCTGTAAGAGAGAGGTCGGTCAGAATGGTCCAGACTGCCTGCGTTTGGGACTGCTGACGCTGAAGAGCACTGTGGCCTTTTCAAATCAAGGTCTGTTCCTCTCTTCCCCCAGTACTGCTGATCCTCTGAAGTCCTGTCCCGGGATAACCCGCAAGCACTTCTTAGCATCCCCTTCCTATGGGGGGACATGGACCCCGCCAAAGTCTTGAATGCTGGGACAGCACCACCCGACCCTGCCCTCCATCCCCGAACGGCCATCTCTGCTGACCTTCTGAATCCTCAGCAATTTGATGTTGTCAAAGCACTTTTTGAGGTGTGGCTGCACCGCTTCTGGGTTACGAGACTGGCCCAGGATCTCCAGGAGGTCGTCATTGGACAAGAAGTAAAAGCGAGGGAAAATATGGCGCTTGGTCTCCAAAAACATGTCCAGAGACTTCTGCATATCTTCCAGGATTGTGTTCATTTCTATCAATCTTTCCAGGAGGCCTGGGGAAAGAAGCGCTCGGTGACTCTCTCTGCCTTTGCCCTGGGTCCACCTAGAATTCTCAACTAGATCTACTTTGCCTGCTCTTGAATTTGGGGGTGGGGATGTCATCAATGTTTGTGGAAGCACGCTCCACTCTCATGGTCCCAATTCTACCTCACAGATCCAGCTAGACCAGAGCATGTACACTGGTACCGTCAGGAGCTCAAAACACAGGGAATGCAGGACAGAGGGACCCCCTCAGGACCAACAATGAGAGTAGCGATACCAGGAGGGGAAGGGGAAGGTGAAGTAACAAAGAGGGAAATGATCACAATGATTGACGGACAACCTTCACCCTCCCAGGGAGACAACAACAGAAAAGTGGGTGAAGGGAGACACGGTCGGTGCAAGACATGAAAGACAATTATATATAATCAAAGGTTCAGGAGGAAGGGAGGAAAAAAAATAAGGGCTCAAATAGAAAGAAAATGTTTTGGAAATGATGATGGCAACATATGTACAAGTGTGCTTGACACAATGGATTGTCGGATTGTTATGAGCTGTCTGAGCCCCCAGTAAAAAGGTTTAAAAAAAAAGTTTGTGGAAGCAGAGAAGTGCCACAGATTTCATCATACATATAACATTTCTCATCTTTAGTTCATCACTAATTACAAATCATTAGACAACATTCACTGTTTCTTTTACTTTAACTACATTCCCCATCAGTCTTTAGAACAATGGTATCATTCTGCCAAAGAACTTGGTGCTGTACAGCCACTGTGGACAGCAATACGGCACTACCTAAAACAACTGGGACTAGAAATATCACATGACTCAGTAATACCTTTGCGGGGCATGTGCCCCAAAGAGTTAAGAGGCATTACAGAACACGGGCAGATGTGGGCATGTTCAGTGCAGCACAATTCACAATAGCAAGAAAATGGTAGCACCCCAAATACCCCTCAGTGGAAGAATGGATAAAGCAATTAAGGCACATACACACAGTGGAATACTACACGTCTCTACAGAAAGGGATGGCATCACAAAACACCTCATGACCCGGAGGGACCTGGAAATCTTTATGCCCAGTGAAGCGAGCCGACCACAAAGGGACAGATAGTGTGTGAATCCACTACTCTAAGGAGTGACACCAGGACTGAGGCGGCTTCTGTGATCAGGACATGGAGTCTTTTCATCTGGTCTCCCTAGAGAATCCTACATGGCCCCTGTGCATGGACATCTCAGCTGGGGTCAGTTTCTCAAGATGAGGGGAGAAAGAGAAGACCATCGTCTGCTGCTGCCCTGTAGCATTGTGCCAAGCTCACCCCCAACCAACAGACATCCCTTTAAGAGAGAAAAGCACACCTTACTGGAAGAGCAAGTCAAGATGGGGGAGGCGGGCCTATCTCCCTCAGGAAGGCAGTGACATTTCTGTTGGTGGGGAAACTGGGTGGAGCAATCTGGGGGGTGGGGGTGGGGACACTTAACAATACTTATCTAGAACCCCAGGAGAAACAATACTTATCTAGAACCCCAGGAGAAACAATACTTATCTAGAACCCCAGGAGAATACTCTGGTATTATATTCCTAATGACCTAACACTCTGGTATGATGTTCCTTTTGACCTAGCTTCTCTCCAGTCCTTGGTGACCCAGGCCATTGCTGCAGACAACTGGGATTTTAGACTCGGTGTAAAGGCACACAACCTCCTTCGCAGGCCACACCTGAAGGGTTCCATGTGGAAACCCCACTAAGGACACTGCGCTCGACCTCCAATTCACCTGTAGCAGATTTAGGGGCCTGCCACACTCCTTGGACTTAAGGCTGAACCCTCCTGGTGTGAGAAGCAGCAAATGGACGACTGCTATCCCGAGGTGATGGAGCTGGTGGTCACTTTGGATCTCGTGCTTTGCGGGTGCCCATGAGTGGTGGCCAGGGACTACCATACATGTGCTCTCCTTGCTCTCCTTGCTTTCTTTCTTTCTTTCTTTTTTTTTGGGGGGGGGCATCACTGCTCTCCGGTGGTGGGAGTAGGAGGCCCAGCCCCACTGCTGGAACTGAACCTCCGTCCCAGTGGGCCGCAGTCCCGCGCACAACCACGACGCCACCGGGGCTCAGCCCTCTCCTTGCTTTCTATGACGAGTGTTGGTCTGGTCGAGGGGGCTCTGCCTTTGTGTGTGTGTGTGCTATTGTAAGCTTTGCCCTTCACCAACCCCCCTTCTTCGTGTGAACGGTGCCCGGTCCCTGAAGTGTCTAGTCTGTACAAGTCAACAGTTCATGCACTTTGGTTTGAAAAGTATCTTTTCCTTTTCTCACCAGTGTTTTAAATTCTGTAGCATTGGGCTGAGCCCCGGTGGCGTAAGTGGTTGAGTGCGGGACTGCGGCCCGCGGGCTTGGCTCTCAGGAGCAGCGCTGGGTAGCTCCCATGACCACCAGAGGCAGTGATGCCCCCCAAAAAACACACACAAACAAATTCTGTAGCATTGACTAAATTAATAACACAATCAAGGGTGTTAGCATATGTCTCAGGGGGATGATTTACAATGTTCTCTGTCATAAAATAATCACGATGTCTCTAAATGGAACTAGAGACAGATGTGAGTCATAGGAATGGATCTGGGGCTTGTACTTAATTCTAGCCCCAATTAAAAAAATAATTAGTTCTTATGACAGGGCCCTGCTGGATACTCACCTTCATGATGAGATCACTGAAGATACAGGTGCTACAGCAAAGTGTGAGGAAGAAACCTTTTTCTTTTAAGTATTTTCCTTTGCTTTATTTATATACTACATTGGATTTTTTTTGACCCTACATACAAATCTTTTATTTATTTTTATTTTTTTATTTTTTGGGGGGGGCATCACTGCTCTCCGGTGGTGGGAGTAGGAGGCCCAGCCCAACTGCTGGAATTGAACCTCCGTCCCAGTGGACCGCAGTCCCGCGCACAACCACTACGCCACCGGGGCTCAGCCCTTACATTGGATTTTAAAATATATATTTTTTTTAATTGGGGGTTCTTACAACTCTTAACACTATTCATCCATCCATTGTGTCAAGCACATTTTATATATGTTGCCATCATCATTTTCAAAACATTTTCTTTCTACTTCAGCCCTTGGTATCAGCTTATTTTGCAGCCTCACACCCCCATTCCCTCCCTCATGAACCCTTGATGATTTTTTTTTTGCTTTTTTTTTGTTTGTTTTTTTGGGCATCACTGACCTCTGGTGGTGTGAGTAGGAAGCCCAGCCTTGTTGCTGGATTTGAACCTCCAACCCAGTGGGCCGCAGTCCCGCGCACAACCACTACGCCACCGGGGCTCAGCCCTGAACCCTTGATAATTTATATATATTTTTTCATGTCTTACACACTATGCTGTCTCCCTTCACTGATTTTTCTGTTGTCCGTCCCCCTGGGGGTTATTATATGTAGATCCTTGTGATTGGTTTTCCCCTTTCTCTCCCCACCTTCCCCTTCCCCTCCTGGTATCACTACTCTCATTAATGGTCCTGAAGGATTTATCGGTCCTGGATTCCCTGTGTTTACAGCTCTTATCTGTCCCAGTGTACATCCTCTGGTCTATCCAGATTTATAAGGAACAATTGGGGTCATGACATTAGTGGAGGTGGGGGGGGGGGAAGCATTAAAGTACTAGAGGAAAGTTGCACCCTGACTTGCTGGTCCCTACCTTGTGACTCTTCTGTAAGGGGATGTCCAATTGTCTACAGATGAGCTTTGGGTCTCCATTCTGCCCGCCTCCTCATTCAAATCGATATGATTTTTTGATGTGGGTCTATGATGCCTGATACCTGATCCTATCAACACCTCATGATCACACAGACTAGTGTGCTTTTCCAAGTGGGTTTTGTTGCTTCTCAGCTAGATGGCCGCTTGTTTACTTTCAAGCCTTTAATACCCCAGACTCTCTATCTTTTGATAGCTGAGCACCATCTGGTTTCTTCACCACATTTGCTTCTGCACCCATTTTGCCATCAGTGATCGTGTCAGGCAGGTGAGCATCACAGAATGCCAGTTCATTAGAACAAAATGTTCTTGCATTGATGCCCAATGTCCACCTGCTACTTTAATACTTAACGTATATGTACATAGATCTATTTCCCTATTGTTATATGGAAATATACATATATACATGCCTGTATTGAGACCTCTATAAATGTCCTTTGCCACCTAGTTTTTTCCTCTATTTCTAAAGGTTTGTCTTAAAACAAATAGCCATCTATAAGAGATACTAGCGGGCTGAGCCCCGGTGGCGTAGTGGTTGTGCGCGGGACTGCGGCCCACTGGGTTTGAGGTTCAAATCCAGCAAGGCTGGGCCTCCTACTCCCACCACCAGAGGGCAGTGATGCCCTAAAAACAAACAAACAAACAAACAAAAAAAGAATGTATTAAAAGAGATGCTAGCTAAGTTCACATGGAAGAAGCACACCAGTCTGTTTGATGCAAGGATTATATATAAATAATAGAATCCAAACCCCAAGGGGGTAATGCTATCAGGGTTTGAATCCTGAACACACAGTTGACAATGGAAGCCCGAAATCCATTTGCAGGGCCTCCCCCATGGTTGAAGCCTCCAGTGAATTTTCTGTGACCATATTGCAAGGATGTGAATAACCTTGCTATCAAACAGAGAGCATTGCAAAGTCGATGATGGCAGCGGTAGTTGGGCTAAAACACGATGCCTTATCGTTTGATCTCTCTTTTGACCTGTTTTAAAGTCATTTCGGTTTTTAATGTTTTCTGCTTTCTTTTCTATTGAAAATTTTCTGTATTGTCTTGTCATTGTTGGGGTTTTAAATTTGTTTGCTTGCTACTAGCTCGTGTTTTGTGTGATTTCCTTTGCATGCAATCCAGGATGGGTCCATCTAGAGACAATAACTGAATTAATAATTACCTAGGGCCATGGCAGGTGAGGCTGGGAGGAAACAGGGTACTAACAGCAACGAGTTCAAGAAGAAAATGTCCTGATTTGTATGGTACAATTGGGGTCATGGCAGTGGGGCGGGGGAGGCATTACAGAAATAAAGGGAAGTTGCAACCTGACTGACAATTGCACCACTCTCCTTAATATGACTGAACAATGGGGCTGAGCCCCGGTGGCGTAGTGGTTGTGCGCGGGACTGTGGCCCACTGGGTTGGAGGTTCAATTCCGGCTCCCAGGAGCAAAGGCTGGGCCTCCTACTCCCACCACCTGAGGGGAGTGATGCCTAAAAAAAAAAAATTAAAAAAAATATGACTGAACAATGAAGTCGTATGGTATGTGAAGTATAGGCCAGTAAAACCATTTTTAAAAGAAGAGCTTGGTGCTCTGATGGCCATGCCAGAATTTCTGAACATTAGAAATTATTCTAGGCTGAGCCCCGGTGGCGTAGTGGTTGTGCGCGGGACTGCGGCCCACTGGGACGGAGGTTCAATTCCAGCAGTGGGGCTGGGCCTCCTCCTCCCACCACCGGAGAACAGAAAAAAAAAAAGAAATTGTTCTAGCGGCGCACCAGCCAAGTTAGATCACAGACTGAGATGTCCCCACCTGACCTGGCAAGAGAACGCCAGACCAGGTGCTGAAGGACCACTCTGACCGCAGTTCTTTCCTTTGCCAGCCGACACCTAACCTCCTCCAACTTTTACCTCTGCTTTTACCATGGTAAGAGTATCCATCTCAAAGAATAATTCAAGACACAAAATACAATGTTATTTTGAATGCTCGATAATCTGAGTTTCCTCCCTTACCTTTAGTTCTGACCTGTCCAGTCCCTTGTCTTTGCGACTTCTAGCACTGAAGAAAGTATGCCTGTCCTTGAGTCTGAGCGCTGAGGTGACTCTCATGCCTTCAGGCAGAGCCACAGGCCTGTGAGTGACCACCTGAGAGGCCCCTGGAGACTCCGAGGAGGCTCGGTCCCAGTGAATGGGATGGATGGATTTGGGAGGGGGGTTGGGGGGGGCGGGAA
>PVJH01020407.1:0-40736 GCA_004026705.1 Nesogale talazaci | reverse complement strand
GCAGGAGAGGTGCCGGCCATGTGCGTCACCTCCGTGGCACAGGCCTCTGGGCTGGCAGGTGGAAGGTAGCTGTCACTCTGTAGGGGACGCTGGCGTCGTAGGGCATGGTCAGCAGGTTCCAGGCCAACCCAGGGCTGTGCGAGTTGAGGACCCTTGAGTTGAGAGTTTTAGGGGATTCCAAGGACCTGGGAGTGTGGCTGAAGCCAAATTTGTATCCACAGCTGCCACCACTCTCCAGGACAAAGGACACCAAACACCCACAGCAGAGCTCACAGCCAGGGCCCAGCCAGCAGGTAGGCCAGGTGAGGCAGCACCTGTGTAGAGACAGGCAAGGGCCATGAGCGCCTGAGCATTGTGACCAGTGACCTCATAGAGCGTGACACTGGAGAGGGCCCTGGGCAGGCTCCAGCTCACTGGGGGAGCCTGCTGTTTCCTGGGAGGGCCCTACACATAGGGACCCTGCCTTTGGCAATGTCCCAAGGGTCATCTCTCTGAAGGCATGGTCGGAGGAGCAGCCAGGAGAGGGTGTCGAGTCCAGGGCACGCCCCTCACACAAGTGTCAGAGAGGAAGAGAGCCCACTCGGGGCCTCGATGGGAAGGGCGGTGCAGAGGTGAGTGGATGGCCCCTGACTCTGACTGCCACAGCCTGTCTCTCCTTCCCTGGCTGTCTCCCCACTTAACATGGTCTGGTCTCTGCCCGCTCTCGGGGACAGCTCGTGCTGGCCCTCCTGATGTGGTGACACCAGTAAGTGTCCCGTGCTCTGGGTCCCACAAGTTTGTGGCATGGTGCACTTCCACTCCGGTGGGTGTCCACGTGTGTCTGTCTCATTCTCACGCGCACACGCCCCCTACCCATCTGTCCCCGTGCCCCCTGCCTCATCCCGCTACGTCGCCTGAGCTACCAAGATGCAGGGCAGTGCTCGTAGGGCCCCACCTCATGAAGCTGTGTGTTCTGTTGATGAAGCGAGAGCCCTGTGAGATGTTTGGGGGCCAGCTGCCAACACTGGCGACGTGCTGAGACCCAGGACTCCCCCGCGGGGCGAGCTCCGGGCAGGGTTTTCCTTCTGGTGTCTGCTGAATGCGGAGGGCTTCTGTGTTTCACCCCTTACCTGTGTCAGCTGGGAACCCTTCCTTTGAGACTTCCTCCGGACTCGAGACCAGGCCCTGTGGCATGGTCTGGCTGGGAGACACAGACACAGTTTCTCCTTATCCACAGGGCCAGGGTTCCTGGGGCCGAGCTAGACTCCAGACCTGCTGGCTCAAGCGCGAGTGCTGGGATCCATCAGTGATGCCTGCCATGCTCATAGACTCGAAGAGGGGTGGTGTCTGCATTGTCCTGTCAGGCCTGTACTTCTCCCTCCCTTGGTCTAAAACACATGCCACAGCCCAGCTCAGTGTATGTCTTCTCGCACCTTGAACCAGCGGCTGTCGCGCCTGATCCAGCAGCTCCACGGGGTCAAGGGACCCTGCCTCAAGCTGCTCCCAGGCCCTCTGCTGGTTCGTTCCCCCAGGCCCCCGAGTAGCCCCTTCTGGCACCCCGGAAACACTCCCCACGTGATCTGCTCTCTGCAAAGCCTGAACCTCTGCCGAATCTCTGGGTCCCGAGTTGGGTGGTTGAGAAGGAAGAGCTCCCACGTGTGATGGGACATGCTGACGAGGCCAATGAGGGGGGCAGGGGCTGTGGATTCAGTCGGCCGGACCCCACTTTGGCCCTGGTCACAACTTCCTGTCCAGGGCTGGGAAAGGGGGTGGAACGAGGGCCGGGACCAGCAGTGTGGAGAGTGATAGGAGACGCGCACAGGCCTTCGCTGTATCATGACAGTCCATGGGAAGCAGCTTGAGGAACGCGGGTCCAGAACGGCTCCCTGTCCTGCGCAGAGACCAAGGGGCAGCCTGCCACCATGAGCGGGACCAGGGAATGCCGCCCGCTTTAGAACCAGGAGAGGTGCCCGTGGCGGTGGGGTCCTCTGACCATTCTTTTTTGGGGGGGAGGAGGGGGCGCATCACTGCTCTCCAGTGGTGGGAGTAGGAGGCCACTGCATGGTTTTCCACTACACCACCGGGGCTCAGCCCTCTGACCGTTGTTAATTTAACCTGACTGCCAAGCCAGTAAGCCGAGAGGCTGGCCCACAGGCAAGAGCAGGGACATGGGGTCGTCGGTGCTCCCTGGTCAGAAGCACCGAGCTGAGGAAGATGGAAGGCGACAGTCTTCTGTCGGGGTCCCCCCTCGGCGTAAGGGAGACCATAATACCCACTGACCGCTGAGTAACACGTGACCCCTGGAGGAGAGGCAGGAGCTGCCAGAGCTTGCCTTTTACCCAGCCTTCATCACCAGTCCAAGCAGCTGGCGGCTGTGTTCCCCTGGGCAGAGGTGCCCCTGGAGGGCAGTGATGTTTCCACAGCCTTGTGTGCGTAGGGGTGCGAGGAGAGGAAGGCAGGCTGCAGAACGAATGTTCCCAAGTTACGGGGTGGGTAAAAAATACTGACTGCCTCGGCCTGGCAGGAGTGGTCCGCTCCAATGCTCCTTGGGAAGGACTCGTCCCCCACCTTCTGCCACGTGCTGTCAGAGACCAGTCCCTGGGAAGGGGCAGTGTAGTTGGGAAGGGGAGGCCGGAAGCTAGAAGCAGCCCCTCATTCAGAGGGATTGGCACAGTGGCTGCAAAATGGGCAGAAACCGAGGTGGGGGCCAGACAGGGTTCAGGGATCGGACACCGCTGTCCAGGGAGGCCTAGGGGCCTGAATTGACTGGCTCCCAGGTACGCAGACAACACATTCCACCAGGGGCAAGTTGCCAGTGGCCCCTTGGTTCAGAGAAGAAACACGTCCTGGGAGGCAGTGTGGGGGCTCTCCTGGGGGTCCCCCCCCAGCAGCAGCTTGTCTCTGCCCCCCTTACTAGCAAAGCCTGGTGTCAGGGAGCCCATACGTGGGGCCTTAGCTGCGGGCAGACCTCCCAGGCCACCTACATGCCCAGCCTGGAGGAGGAGGCCACAGGTGGGGTTCCACCGCTAGAACAGCAAGGAGGTGATCGATCGCTAGGCAACCTGGAGTTTGTTGCCCAGGTAACAGGGACCAGCACCACTGCATGGTTTTCCTCTCAGGTGCCTGCATGCCTCCAGAGGCCGGGCTGCTGGGCTGTGTGGGGAGTGGCTTTTTAATGAGCATGGGAAGTTTTGAGCCAAAGGGCGGGGCCACCTTTTCAAGCATTGCTGACCCCTGCTGCCCTGTGGGGTGTTCCTTCTGGGGTCAAGGGCAGGAGGGTCTTGGCCACCCCCAGCAAGGGAGCCCCACAGGCAGAAGAGGAGGCTTTGGGGTCAGAGCAGGTGCAACATCTGGCTCCCCAGCTGAAGCGCCGGCCCCACGTGTCTGCTCTCCCCCGAGACAGGGTCCAGCACAGCCAGCCAGCCAGAGGGGGCCCCTCTTTGGGATCAGCAGACCTGTGTATTCGCGTCACCTCCGCTCTTCAGCTAAGTCAGCTCTGTGCCTCAACTTGTCCAGAAACATGTAGGAGCAGCTGCCGCCTGGGAAACTCAGGCACCCTGTCCCAGGAGGCAGCCAAGCCCCAGCTCAAACCCCAGACGTTGGCAGCATTGCCTCTAGCCCCGGTGGAAGGACTGCAGGGTTGTAGCCCAGGCTGGGCTGCGGGCAGAACTGGTGGCCAGTTCTCTGAGGCTGGGACAGAGGCGATTGCCCTGACCCACTACAGCCATAGCATGGGAGGGACCCCCATGAGCAGAGCAGCAGTCCAGACCGGGGCCCCTCGATATCCTGGGACCCCAGTGCCATGCAGGGCCTAGAAGAGCCTAGCTGGAGTGAACCCTTGGGTGCAAGGAGGACCCTGCCTGGCACGCGGAATGGAGCTGACTGACGGCAGAGGCTTCCATGCCGCGCCCCTCCCCCCCCCCCCCCCCCCCCCCCCCCCCCCGGCTGTCTGTTGGGCCAGTTCTTCCGGAGGCTGTGAGCAATGGCCACGTGCGTGGTCAAGAGGGAGTGTTGAGAGGAGGACCTGCCATGGAGACGTGAGGAACAGGTTTTGAGCTGCATGCTGTGCTGCTGAGGTTGGCAGAAACTTCTAGAGGGGTTTCCAGATGAGGTCCGCAACACGTACCCCCACCCTTGTCCCCCGGGGCCGACATCTCCCCCTGGGGTGCAGAGTGGTGGCAACTGTCAAGGCTAGCTGGCAGGTGGGTAGTCCCTTTGCTGCAGGGTCCACGTGGAGTCTCGCTCAGAGCAGTAATTCAGAGCCGGCCCCTTTGGGAAAGGGAGCCACAGCCACGGCATTCCCTCTATCAAGTCAAGGTGTGGGACTAGAGGGGTGGTAGCCAAGAGGTAGGCCCCCACCCCCAGTACAGACCAGCCTGGATAGCAGTGCCCTTGGCAGGGGCGGGCCTTCCCTGAACTGCTATAGCCCAGGGTGTTTGTGACCCATCGTTCTTGGTCCCCTCCCCTTGCAGGTATCCGCCCCCAGATCATGAACGGCCCCCTGCATCCCCGGCCCCTGGTGGCACTGCTAGACGGCCGGGACTGCACCGTGGAGATGCCCATCCTGAAGGACCTTGCCACTGTGGCCTTCTGTGACGCCCAGGCCACGCAGGAAATCCACGAGAAGGTGGGCACCACCTGCGAGTACGTGCACGCACAGAGACATAACAGACGCAGATGTACACGCACCCCCCAGCCTAGGCAGCACTCCCCGTGCACTACCCACTGGGCCCCCCAGAGTGGGGCAGGCTGTTCTGACGCTGTGATCTACACCCACACGCAGGTGCTCAACGAAGCCGTCGGTGCCATGATGTACCACACCATCACCCTGACCAGGGAAGACCTGGAGAAGTTCAAAGCCTTACGCGTCATCGTGCGGATAGGCAGCGGCTACGACAACGTGGACATCAAGGCTGCTGGCGAGCTGGGTGGGTGAGGGCTGCAGGAGCGGGCGGCGGGTGGGTGCTGGCCACAGGATGGCGTGGAGATGGGGACTGTTTGAGGACGGGGCGTTTGGGGGACAGGTCAGTGCCTTGCATGCAGCAGGACACTCTGGGACAGAGGGCAGTGGACATGGCCTGGGTATCCACTGCCAGGTTCGAAGGTGCCCACCACTAAAGAGCTGAGCGCAGTGGGGGGAAATTCAGAGTTGCTCCGGACCCCATCCACATGGAGGAGGCCCTGCCTGGCGCTTGCCTGGGCAGGGACCGTCCCTGGTGACATCCTCACCGTCATTATAGCCACACACTTCCGGTGACTTGTCCGTATACCTCATCTCCTACCTGCCTGAGACTGTTGAAGCTGAGTCACAGACACACACATCCCACCCCAACATGGGCGGTTTTGTCTGATGCCTGCCCTGTGGGCCAGCGGGCTTGCTCCTCCAGGGTCTGGCACTGTCTCTGCTCTCCAGGCAGACCATCAGAGTGACGAGAGGGCCCACTGTGTCCCTAGCCATGGCTGCTCCAGCCCAGTCCTGCCTCAGCCGCCTTCCCTTCATGGGGTTCTGCCGATGAGACGGGGGTCCTTGGGTCCTTGGCTGCTGGCCCAGCCCGAGGCGGCGGGGCACAGGAGGTGGAGGCTGTCCCCACAGGAGGACACCCCTGCCAGGATCGGCCTGGAACACAACGCAGCCTTGGCTTGGAGTATCTGCTGGAGTCGGGCTGGGCCTTCTTCTGGGCACCAGACTCGGAGCCCCAGGCCTGGCTGTCCCTCTGGACGTGCAGCCCCTCATGCTGCCTCTGGCTCCTGTCCGCAGGCATCGCCGTGTGCAACATCCCCTCGGCCGCAGTGGAGGAGACGGCCGACTCCACCATCTGCCACATCCTCAACCTCTACCGGCGGAACACGTGGCTGTACCAGGCGCTGCGCGAGGGCACGAGGGTGCAGAGCGTGGAGCAGATCCGGGAGGTGGCCTCGGGCGCAGCCCGAATCCGAGGAGAGACGCTGGGACTCATCGGCTTTGGTACGTGCTCCCTCTCTCTGCCCCAGCGTCCCCTGCCCCCTGTAGCAGTGGGGTGTGGCCGACAGGGCTGGGCCCCAGCAAGATCACAAGACGCCCAGCATCGTCCACAGGTGGTTTAGGACAGGGCAGCGGTCTAGAAAGAGAATGTCCTTGGTAGGTGTGGCAGATAAATAGGGGTGCAAGCTTGAGCAGCAGCAGCCTGGTCCCAGGGATACTGGGGCCTCGGCACGGGTGTCAATGACCACCATCCAGTTCTCTGAGCCTGGCTTTCTCCACCGGGAGATGCATGGGGGGGCCATGAGGTCCCCCGTGGGGTCAGGTCTCCTCACCCACCGTGACCAACCCTCCTGAGCTCCACAGCCACTTGGTCGCCTCCAGCTCACAGCACCCAGGTACGACAGCAGGATGCTGCCTGGCCCTGTGGGCATCCACAGGACAGGGATGGGGAGAGGCCTCACTGGACTTGGCTGCTCCATCCGGCACAGGAGAGGGACATCCCCTTGGCCCATTATAGACCTTGAGGGTCAGGAGAGGGACTTTGAGAGGGTCACTTGAGCAGCAGTTCTCAACGTCTGGAGTCGAGCGACCTTTTCACAGGGGCTGCCTGATTCCTCACAGTAGGGGGATGACGGTGATGAAGTAGCCAGGAACATAAATGTTAGGGTTGGGGATCGGCACAACTCGAGCTGTATGACAGGGTGGCGGCATGAGGAAGATGAGAAGCACTGAGCCGAGCGTGGTGGGTGTGGCTGGCCTCTGGCAGGAGGGGGGGGGGGGGGCGAGCACCTGGTTTACCATGGAGCTCAGTGCACACAGGGTGTGGACCCTGCACTGACTTTTCATCCTCCTCCTCGGCCTTGGTTCTTGGTTCGTGTGTGGGGACCACAGGGGTGGCGTAGTGACAGGGCCCTCTGCAAGCTCGTAACCAGGCCTAAATGCCACTCGAGACCCCTTTTTGCCCGAAAAGCACATTTGATGCCAAGTTTTTGTTAACGCATGTTCAGAAAACCTTTTCCTCTTGCCAGTTTCCACCACACCTTTTATTCTGAGACCTGTCTTCCCCAGACCTCTCTGTGAACTCCCCCATCCCCACCTCCTTCCCAGGCCTCGAGAACAGGGCTGCTGCTTCTCACTGAGGGCCAATTTGGAGAGCATGGCCCTCTGAGTGGGGCACCACTCACTGCCCTGCAGCCATCCTTCCTGGTCATTCTCACCCCCTGAACACTGGCCTGGCCCTCACTGCTGCTCCTCCACGATGGCCGAGGCCATAGGACCAGTGGTGTTCCTGCGGAGGAACTGAGGGGGCAACTGTGTGCTTACTCAGCATGTGGGTGGATGTGGGGTGTCGGAACCAGGGTTCCCTAGAGGGCCACCCGAGTCGGGTGTGTGCACACACATGTCCATCATGGAGGTTTATCACACTCCACCATTGTGTCCAGTCCTCCAGCCCAACAGGCTCAGGGCGCTGCTGCAGCAGGGAGGGACGCAGGCCTCACACCGCTCCTCTGTCTCCACAGGTCGTACGGGGCAGGCGGTCGCCGTTCGAGCCAAGGCCTTCGGCTTCAGCGTCATCTTTTACGACCCCTACTTGCAGGACGGCATTGAGCGGTCGCTGGGCGTGCAGCGGATCTACACGCTGCAGGACCTGCTGTACCAGAGCGACTGTGTGTCCCTGCACTGCAACCTCAACGAGCATAACCACCACCTCATCAACGACTTCACCATAAAGCAGGTAACCTCAGCCTCCGCCCCGAGAGGCCTGTTGCCCATGGGTGGATGCAGTACAGGCATCTGGCCTGGACACACCCAAGAGTGGCAGCCCTGAGACAAACCTCGGGCAGGCGAGCCGTGGGGGGGCCTTAGGTGCCGGTTAGCACCTCCACCCTCCCCACCTCACGCAGAGGTGGCCCTTGGCCTGCAGCCCCTGCGCACCCTGGGGTGCCTGATCCAGAGTGACGGGTTGGGCGCGTCCATGGGGCACATCTAACCAGCTCCTCCCTCTCCCCGCACAGATGAGACAGGGAGCCTTCCTGGTGAACGCAGCCCGAGGCGGGCTGGTGGATGAGAAGGCCTTAGCCCAAGCCCTCAAGGAAGGGCGGATACGAGGGGCAGCCCTGGACGTACATGAATCAGAGCCTTTCAGGTGGGTGTGGGGCAGCCAGAGCCTGAGTCCACCCTGCTTGGAACGTGGGTACAGTCCCTGAGACCTGACCTAGTGCTCTTGTGGAGGCCGAGTGGGTGGGTGTCCACACCATGTGGTCATTGCCATTGGCAGGCCAGCGGGCAGCACTTAAAACTCTGCTGGTCATGTTTGCCTGGGCTTCTTGGGGCAGGGCGTGTGCGTGCAGGGCCTCCCACACTTAGGTTTTCTGACTCAATGATCACTCTCTCCCAGCCCCCATCACCCTGGAAAAGCACACACCCCTATTTCGAGGTGGGGAGCGGGAATCACCACACCCCCCAGATAGCCACTGATGGGCTCTGGTTTGCATCACCTAGCTTTGCCCAGGGCCCGTTGAAAGACGCCCCGAACCTCATCTGCACGCCCCATACAGCCTGGTATAGTGAGCAAGCCTCCCTAGAGATGCGAGAGGCTGCTGCTACGGAGATCCGCCGGGCCATCACGGGTGAGCAGGCACCTCCGGGCAGACCTGGGCTGGGCTGGGTGGGAGATGGTGGGGTGGCAATGGCTCCAGGCACCCCCATAGATGGAGTTGATGACCCTGGGCTATCATACAGATGTTTGTAATGAGGGAAGCAAACGGAGAGCAGTGGGGAAGCCATGCTGTAGACAGAGGCGAGTTTTATTGAGAAAGGGCTGACGGTGGTGGTCTTGCTGCAGGTCGCATCCCAGAAAGCCTAAGGAACTGTGTGAACAAGGAGTTCTTTGTCACAACTGCTCCCTGGTCTGTCATAGACCAGCAAGCCATTCATCCGGAGCTCAACGGTGCCACCTACCGGTGAGAAGAGGAACTGGGGGACCTCGGGTCGGGGGCCTCCCTGATCATCCTCGGCTCTCCAGGCCACAGAGCTGCAGTGAGGACACAGGCACTGCAGAGTGGTGGTTGGGGCTGCCAAATGGGCACATGGGGCGGGCCCCTTTCTACTTGAATTAGAATTTTCAGTACAAAGCCTGGTTCTGGAATGAATGAATGAATTGGGGTAGGGCAGACAAAAGCAGGACTCCTAAGACCCCTGGCTCTTCTACCGACCCCTGAGCAACGCAGCCTAGAAATCAGATCCACTGCCCCCGGCCGCATTGTCTACTGGCAGTACGCCTTGCACCCATGTGGGCAGGCTCCCCACAGACTGGCACTGTCCTCCTGTCTGGGTCCCGGGGTCAGCTGGGAGACATGAGCTGTGTACCTCTAAGTTGGCTGCTGAGCCCCTTAGCCAGGGTGCTGCCACCACGGAAAGTGCCACCTCCAGGCCCAGTCAGTTGAAGTCCTGCATGGGAAATGAGATCCAAAGAGATGGAATTTCCCTATAAATTTCGGAAGCCTCTCAGGTGTCTTCACTCAGAGGGTTCAGATCGAGGTGGGATTGCTGACCTTGTGCAGGATGAATGGGGGCAACGTGGCTCAGCCCCGGTATAAAGGCCAAGGGCTGGACGTTCTGAGTCAGCTGACAAGTCCCACAGGGATGGTGCTGGAGTGTGGTTCACCACCTTGCAACCAGCCTCCATGCAGGAGGGGGCGTCACTGTTGCCGGCCAATCCATGAGGGTCTGCTCACTTTCATGAGGATCTGGCAGGCACCCAATTCTGCCTGGTGGGAGGAGGCAGCAGAGGTCGGCAGGGGTACGGGCGGCTGACCAGTTGGTCTGTGCTTGGCAGGTACCCACCGGGCATCGTGGGCGTGGCCCCGGGAGGACTTCCTGCGGCTATGGAAGGCATCGTCCCTGGGGGCATCCCCGTCACCCACAACCTCCCCACAGTGGCACACCCCTCCCAGGCTCCTTCTCCCAACCAGCCCACCAAGCACGGGGACAATCGGGAGCACCCCAACGAGCAATAGCAGAGGTCGGCGCCGCGCAGGTACCCCTGGGACCAAGAGTGTCAGGACGAGCCAAGGACAGGAGCACCTTCTGAAGTGACTCTGGACACGCCGCGGCCGCCGCCACCACCACCACCACCACCACCACCACACTGACCACCAGGCGAGCGGAGGCCCGGGCATCTTCACAGCCCAACTTCTGTTCCCCTGTGTTCAGTGTCTCGTCTGTGCATCCAATCACAAAGACTAGTAGAGCTTTTCCTTCTCTCAGCCCCTGAGGCACAAGTGGTCCAGAGCACCTTGCTCTCGAATGTTACATCAGGAGTTCCCCGAATGGAGAACCCACCCACCCCCTGCCATGACTCTGGTCCCTGGCGGCTCCCTTTCACTGATAGAGAATGATGACATGGTCACACCGGGGCGGACATGGCTTGTCTGTCAGGACTGCACCCAAGAACGGAAGGCAGCACAGGGCCTATCTACCAGGGTCCCCACCCTGAACTACAGACTGAGTGGGCACAGAGCCGCCAGCTCAGCGACACCTTCTGATGATGCAAAAAAAAAAAAAAAGAGAGAAAAAGAAAAAAAAGTATTACGTTTCACACGCTGTTTGTACTCAAATCTATTTTCTCAGTTTCAGATCCTCAGCTATTTTATTGAGTGGAGAGTCTTGAACTGAAGGGTTCAAGAAAATACTGTTGCATTTCCTTATGTCTCAGGAAACCCTTTTTATGGTAACTTGTCAGATTGTCTATGAACAAACCCACTTTTTTAGACATTGATAAAGTCTTCTTTTCTTCACGTGATATTTTATACAAAAACACTTCAGATGTGTTACTAGATGTGACGGATTTTAACAAATCCTCTTAGATTTGTATCAGCTAGCTTCGTGTTATATTCATAGTCTTTGTGACACATCGCCTTTTTGTTGGAAAGATGGCCTATTTTGAGCCTGTGTATAGGTACATTCCTGTTTTTGTGACAAAAGATGAAAAACTTTAAAAATGTCCCAAACAGAAAAATAATGGCTATCCGAAGTATGTTTTGTTTTAGTGTGAGTTCCTGTTCCTGTATTTGTTTATTGTAAAGGTGAACATTTAGCGTTCAGTGCAGTTTTCAATAAAAAGTAATAAAACCTAAAGTTTTGAGATGTTGAAGGGCAGCTGAGTTCTCCCCACTCACCAGCCCACAGCCCCCTGCACTGGGCCAGCCTTGAGGCACGGCTCATCCTCGCTCCCAGCCCGGGAGGGGAAAGCGGGTTAGAACTGACGTCAGGACTGCTGGTGCAATGGTTTCATAGATCACCCAGAAGCAAAACCGCCTGCCGAGCATTATTAATGCAAGGAGGGAGGTGGGTTCCCACTGGGAGTGCCACCCAGTGTTGTATTTACAAAAAACGGTTCAACATGGCAACCTTGAGTACACTACAGGTCCTGCTCAGGCCCCATCCTCCAGCGAGAAACAACACATGGGCCAGCGGCCTCGTCCCTACAACCACTAAGCCATCAACAACTGCAGGGGAGCCGTGGGAAAGGGGAGGAGGGGGCTGGACCCTTGTTGGCCACCTAGCACCTCACGGGGCAACAGCTCCCCGTTCTGTCTGTCCAGTGAGCAGAGCCCCTTCAACCATGGAGGAGGGCTCGCCTGTAGTCAGTCACCCAGGAGTCACACCTGCACTCTGATCCAATCAGTGGACACCTGCCTGGGAGCACACACCAACCAGCCAGTCCCCCATTCAAAGGAAGCTCTTGCAAGGTACAGCTAGAGATGCCACCTGCCACATAAGTTCAAACTGGCACAACAGTTTGACGGCGCATGCCATGGGGGCTTCAGAGGCTTCAACATAGTGGGCCAGCCGCTTAAAGCTTGCCCTGCCCGCCCTGGACTGAAGGGCCCGCTTGGACCCATGGCAGGAGCCCTCTTCAAACACTGCCCTCTCCCTCCCTCCTCCCAAACTTACCAAGTGCAGCAGCAGGCCCGTCTCCAGGACCACCTGCCACCAGGTGCTGGGGGCAGGAGGGAAGAACAACTAATGACACCAGGGATGGGTTTCTATTTTTAGTATTCCAGCATCAAGTAAAGCACACATCTCAATGCCATCAGCAAAAGCTAGGGAAGACAAGCAGCAAATATTTAAAGGTTTTCACAGCCTTCTCAGCAAGGGGAGGAAGACGATAATTGGTTACTATCTGGCATCTTTCCAAATTCCTTGCCGCATCAAGTGTGAAGTACTTGTGGACGGCGTGTGTGTCCTGAGAGGTTTGACATTTTCTCTCGGTGTTGAAGGTGGGCCTGAAGTGGTCAAATAATACTGTGTTACAATGATGTCCATGTAGCTGACCTTCGGGTGAGGACGGTCACCTGAACCAACAGGCAGATGCTCGGCACACACAACTCAGGAGCTGCTCCCGTGCGAAGCCTCTCCCCGTCGGTGGGTCCAGAGAAGACACCATCTGGGATCATGCTGGTTTCCATCCACACCCCGCACCCTCTACAGGCAGGCCTGCTCCCAGGGCACTCGCAGCAGCATCTGAGGAACTGCCACCAGCAGTCTGGAGGAAGTACCCTCAATGTAGGTCACACGTCCAGACAAATGTCGGAATACTAACTTTAAAAGATGCCATAGTAATTTTTTTTTTAATTTTTTTTTTCCAAAACAAGGGTAGTGACTTATGTCACAAAAAACTTCTTCACTTTCTTGCAGTTTGTTCCTTAAAGATTTGATTTTTATTGGGCATAACAGGAACTAAATTAAAATAAAGGCTTGTTTATTTTTTACGTTTTACTGTGGATAATTTATACGGAAAAGGTCGTTTTGGGCGAGCTCCAGCAAGGCTTGTATGCGGGGTGGGTCAGAGGGAAATGCAGGTGGGTGGCCGGGCTTTGCTGGGAAGACCATGTCAGAAACAAAGCCTCGTCTACCCTGTGCTCTGGTGAGTGCCCATGCACGGGGGAGGGGGCCCGGGAGGGTGAGGATGCTGGCACACGGTCCTAGTACACAACTCCTTACTCAGCCACATGCATCACATTTATAGACAGATTTACAATTTGAAGAGGACAGTCTGTCTGAATAAAGTTAGTTTTGCACAAACTAGTCTGCCAGTCCTCCACGGCCGCCTCTGGGTGGGTGGGTGGGTATGGAGGGGAAAGGAGTGTATGCCAGCCGAGCTGGCCGGCCTGGCTCCCACCTACCCCTAGCACCCTGCTGGGAGCACCACGCCAGTTTGGGGGAGTCACAATCTGCCCGGTGCCTCCGGCCCTGAGTTCACTCATCCTCCTCATCCTCGTCCTCCTCGCCATCAGACAGGGACGTGCACGGCCGGATCTGTCGGTAGCGGTCGAGCCACTTCTCCACCATCTGGGTGACCAGGGGGTGGCTGCGTCTTCGGGAGCCTTTCTGCATGGCCACGAGGACCCCGCCCTCAGTCACACAGCAGTCCAGCCACTGCCTGAGCAGCTTTTCACGCTGTTCCTCATTACCTAGCTTTGGGGGGAGGAGGGGAAGGGGAGAAAGATGGCTTTCAGCATACTCCCATCCCAGGAGGCTGGATAGAGAACACAAACAATGACAGTCGGCCCGCAACAGCCGTCTCTGTCAGAGAGCAGGCATCCAATGACAGTCTTTAGAAAAGGCTGCGGAGAAGCACAAAGGCTTCTGACCACCACAGAGTGTCACTTCTAAATCCCAGTCACCCAACTTGTCCACAGGGAAGGCCACAGCTTCTCATAGGCTTTCCAGTGCCTGCTACCACCACTGATGGCACAGCCTCCTTTTGACCACCCCTGCCCGCCACACTGGTTTATGGACCTTCAAAATGTCTGGTGTCTCTGGTTCTAGTCACCTTCCTCAGTGAGGCAGGGACTCGAGCTCTGATCCTCACCCAAAGCACTTCTGATAAGGTCGGCCTGGCCGCTGAATGCCGAAAGGCGTGGCCAGGACTATGGGCTTACCTCCTGAGCAGAGAGGAAGTGCACGTGGAGCAGCTTCCGCTCGCTGTCCACCAGAGGCAGAAACGTGATGGTGATATCATCATCCGTGTTCAGGTTAGCACCGGCACCCCGGTTGCCATAGCCGTCATTCTCCATGGCAACCAAAGCAGAGAAGTGGCCCCTTGTGTAGCCCAGAGCAATCGGACTTTTCCAACAGAAACTCTGTTCCCACAGCAGAGGCAAATACACACCTGGACAAAAAGGGCAGGTCAGCAGAGAGCCCAGCGGGCCCTGCCCCCAGGGGAGGCCCCAGGCACAGAGCACACAAAACTTATAGACACACCCTCCCGCCCAAACCTTCAAGGGACACCATGGCTTACCTTGAAACCGGGTATATCCTAAGGTTTCGCCCCGGAAACTCTTATAATATTTTACTCCATACACTATGATTGGTCGTCTAAGAATATGCGCAAGTACAAAAATGTGTGTCTGTTCCAAACTGGCGCCAGGCTGCACAGAACACAAGGACAAAAGCCTTATCTCCCACATTCTGGGGGGAAAACTGCAGTCTAACATAGCTAGCCAGCAAATCACCTCCAGCCAGGCTTAAGGAGAACACATGCCTACAGCTCTAAGGAAGCATCTGACCCAGACACAGCTGCACCCAGGACAGTGTCCCGGAAACCCAGGAGCCTCATCTACGCAACAGGTACCCTCCCACTGCTCACAGCCCGAGGCCACAGGCAATATCAGTATTTCAAGATGGCCCTTTAATCTGGCTTACTCTCTGCGCATGCTGCTCTCGCTGGCCACCGTCTGGCTGAAAGGCCTGCTGGCAGCTGTGCTCCCTTAGACTAAAGATGAGCTCTGCGTTTCATACACGCTTCAACCCATTTTCTCTAGCCACCATGAGCCCTGCCCATGCCAACAAAGGAACCAGTGACATTTACTTCCTCCGCAGTGTTCTGGGGAGGAAAGGGCTGGCTGAGTTAGCATCTTGGCACCTGACAGTCTGGTGAACTCAACGTATTTCACAAAACCCAAGATAGTGAGGTCAGAGTCTAAGCAGCTGATGGGGAGGCTGCCGTGATCCGAGACTCCGAGGGGCCAGTTCACCACTGGTCCCTTCCATCACAGCAAGCGGCCTGCAGCCTAGTGATTAGTCAGCAGGTTCTAGCCCTGCAGGCAGGTAGCAAAGAATGGGGACACCTTCCTGAAAGGTGCTCTAGAGAGAATGGGGGGCCTTGGTTCCTGCTGCTGCAGAGCAGAGGCTGGTGGCAGGCACACAGCTGACCAGCGGCAGTCCGGACTGGACCCCGAGCCACTTGGTGCCAGGGCAGGTGCTCTCTGCCCCAATGACTAATCCAGGGTACATCCTTCCCTTCAGACTGAAACGCTCTTACCTGACTAGCAAGAGAGAGTATGAAGGCCCAGTCTTCTTGCCACTGTTCTTCCCTCAAGGAGAAATGTAAACCAAAGCTCTGGGAATACCAAGACTCCCAATCCTTCCAGCGCGTGTAGAACCTGGAAGAGAAGCGAGCCAACAGGCTTTGAGCGAACAGCACATTCACAGGTCTGGCCATGGACATGATGAGGTCTTTAGGCAACTCGTGGTTTTTTTTAAATGTCATCAGTTTTTGTTTTGTTTTGTTTTTTGCTTTTGGGGCATCACTGCCCTCTGGTGGTGGGAGTAAGAGAAATGTCATCAGTTTTATCTGATTTGTAATATTTTTTTTCAAAATGAAAACTGCTCCCATTCACGAGCGAGACACCTGTGCTCTCAACCAGTGCTGGGTTCACCGGCAGCGAGTTGTCCGTCAAAGCTTACACGGCAGTGATGCAGACAGCTCGTCTCAGGGAAACACGGGTGGGCCACGCCGACCACCTGGGGGTGCACGCCATCAGAGCTCAGCCCCAGTCTTGGGCCAAGGCACGACGAGTATTCCCGGGCAGCCTCAAGAGCATCAAGGGCAAGGCCATAATGTCGCCTCGAAAACAAACAATTTCTCTGAGGATCATCACATGGTCCAGCAGAGACAGAAAGCAAGCAAGCACATATGTGCGCACGCAAGCACCCCAAACTTGCAATACAAAGCAAGTCTTCCTGAAATTTAACACGCCGATCCAAATACTACTTTATCGTTACACCAAAACCAGAAATCTTGAAACTCACAATTGTGGTTCACTGTCTGAAAGACCATGCGAGTCACGACGCTCTGCCTAGGGGAGAAAGGTCCCTTGCCAGGGGCCACAGGGTTTTCATCACAATGCCAAATGTGGGGAAAAACTAGCAATCATGCTGTGAAGCCTGGCTGATTTAGCCTCCACATCGAATATGCAGTTTTGAAAGTCCCAGTGAGAAAATCTCATCAGAGTGGAAATGACACTTGTTCACCAGCTGAGAGGCACGGATAGCTTGAGACACCCTGGTGAGTTTTAGGTTAGACACTCCCTCATTTCCTGGCTGAGACAGCCCTGAAGGCTGAGCACACTCTGCAGACGGCCACTAGATTCCCACACACATCAACCTTAACCCGGTAAAACAGTGACCCCCACCAAGGCCAAACCCCAAAGCTGCCCAGCTGAGAACAAGCAAGCTTGTGCCTCAATCTAGTCACCCAGAAGGGACACAATGACACAGACACAGACTCGATTCTTAATGTTACACCAGGCAAAGACGGTACTCTGATCATGGACTGCAGATTCTACACTGTCAAACTGGTAATACTTCCTTTTTCATCAAAAGAATCAGTGCTAATTCCTATTGGCAGCCTAGTGAATGTTTCTGCTCTTTTGTTTTTGTCTGAGCAAAACTGAAAACTGGTTTCTAAATTTGAATGGATGCTCAGGGGACCCAGAATAGCCAAGACAATCTTGAAAAAGAGCCAAACTGGCCACCTTCCCCACCCTGATTTCAAAGCTGTGCACAAGACCACAACCAGCCAGTCTGTGGGGAACTGCACAAGGACTGGAATATAGACCCAAGGAACCAAGTTCAGATTTTGGGGACGAACCTTTGCCTTTAAAAATAGAGCTGGGCTGAGCCCTGGTGGCATAGTGGTTGAGTGCCGGACTGTGGCCCACGGGCTTGGCGGTTAAACACAGCAGTGGCTCTACAAGAGCAAGGCTGGGTAGCTCCCACGACCACCAGAGGGCAGTGATGCCCCAAAAATAAATAAATAAATATACAGCCAAGGCACTGAATAAACCCAGCACAGACTGGAGTTAAGTATATACATGTATTTACCTGCTGACTTACATCCAAAATATAAGCAGAATACCTACCACTCAACTCAATAAGAAAACTCACTTTAGATGGGTCAAAGATAGGAAAAGACACTACTAACAAAGATCTGCAAAACATAGAAGAAACAAAAGACATCTCCAGTGATAGGGGCAGTGCGAGCTGACCAGCCAACCAGGAGAAGGGCTGCACAGGCACAGAATGGCCACGTTCAAGATTCTGGGACTTCTAGAAATTTAAATCTTAGGGAACCAGAAAGTCCACTCATATATCTACCAAATAAAAACAAAAACCTGTGTCCTTGGAATCAGGCATCAGAAGACCCAAAACAACCATCTTGATGTGTGTGAGGGGGATCGGAAGAGACTAAAGCCCATCTATACACAATTGTACATCCCTTCACAGAAGGGTCACAAGGAAAGAAAGAGTCATTCAGGGTGCAGTGTAACACTGACAAAACACACAACATTCCTCTAATTCTCTCACGCTTCCTCCCCACCCACTCTCATGACCCCAGTTCTACCTTGACCAATCTGGCTAGACCACAGCATGCACACTGACTGAGTGGTACAAGAGTTGGATGAGTCCCCCCAATAAAATGATTTATAAAATAGAGCTCTGGACACACAGAGTGCAGGACAGATAAACCCCTCAGGGGCAGTAATAGGAATAACAATACCATGAAGGTAGGGGGAAGGTGAGGGAATAAGGGGGAGAATGGGAGAACCAATCACAGTGACTAACATATAAAGCCCTCATTCCCCCAGAGGGATAAATAATAGAAACAAAGGTGAAGGGGGACAGCATATGGTGTAAGATATGAAAATAATTTGTAATTTATCAAGGGTTCACAAGGGTGGGGCAGGAGGGAAGAGGACTGATACCAAGGACTCAAGTAGAAAGAAAAGGTTCTGAAAATGATGACAACATATGTACAATTGACGTATGAATTGTCATAAGGGCTCTAAAAGTCCCAATAAAATGATTCAAAAAAAATCCATGCCCTCTGAGGTAACTAGACATGAATATTCATAGCAACACACTTCATAATAACCAAATGGTAGAAACCAGACACAATATATGCGTACAATGGACAGATAAAACACATGGTGTATATCCCTATGAAGGGCATTATAACTATATGAGAGATGAACCACACAAGGTATATATCACAGATGAACCATACAATGGAATATTATTTGACAATAAGGGAAAAAGCCACAGCATGAATGAACCTGAAAATACCAAACTAAGTGAAGAGATCCAATCATAAGAGACCAATGCTATATGAATCATGCAGATAAAATATCCAGAAAAGGGTAAGCCTACAGATACCAAAAGTAGACCGTGGCAGTCATGTACTCGTGTGTCAATTTCATGATTGGGAGTCAGGGGTGAGGTCTAGCCTGTCAATCTCAAGATAGCAATTCTGGGTAGTCTTGTGGTATTTCCCAATTGGAGAAGAGACTTGATTCCGTTTCCAGGAGACAAACTACTGACATGATGAGATGACAGCATGCTGATTGATCCTGATTTCTCGAGAATGGAGGAGCTAGAGAAGAGGCCACATGGGCTTGCCCTGATGGAGCCAAACCTTTGGGGCCAGAGAAGCCACATGGAGACCCCTGCAAGCACTGAGATGCCTCTACTGCCACCACACAAAACTCTGCACCCTCTGGCCTGTGATTGTCCTGGTGTCATTGCAAATGCTTCTTGAGTTGGAAGGAGACTTTATAGACTGGTATCAGACATATGGGCCAATATCGGACTTGGAATCTTGGACTGGACTGGGTTGGGATGCTTTCTCAATGTTCCATTCCTCTTGTATATAAACTTTTCCCTTATATCCATGTGCATGTCTATGAATTTGTTTCTCTAGTCTACCCAGACTCACACATAGACTTAGGTGGCTAGGGGAGAGGGGGACTGCCTTCTTCTTCAAGTGATAGTATAAAAGGTGATTGTCATGATCAGTACTGCACAACTCTGAAAGGTTTACTAATAACCACTAAGTCAGTTGGATGGTATGCAAATTATACTTCAATGAAGCGGTTTTTAAAAAGGACAAGGATTCATAAACTCCAGGCATCTTAGCATTACCTATCAATATTTTATTATAGTTAAATCTATCAGGGTGAGCAGTATTACACATAAGCATTTGAAGAGTGCTGATTTTTTTTTTTAATTATCTGTCAATTTCCAAACTGAATTTGTGGCTGCTTGTTGTAAAAACTGCAACTAAATCAGAAAGCTGCTGATAGTCTTACCAAAAACCTGCCCTGTGGGGTGTGGTTAGGTTTTGCTTTGTTGTTCAAATGTTTGTTTGTCTGTTTGGTACTTACACGGGCTCTCTGGGAAACAGGATTGGTTTATCAGTTAAAGGCAAGTAACCACAGTCAGTCTCAAAGACTGGAATCGGCTCAATCACAGGCACCTACCAGAGCAGCACAGCTCTCGGAACCACACCTGGCATCGAGTCGCTGTGGACTCCGAGAACTGCCTGTGACTCCGGCGCCATCCTTCTCCAGCAGTCCTGTGGTCGGGAGTCCAGTGTGTACCCACTGCCCCGTCAGGCTCCTTCAACAACATGGCCACCACACACATAAGGAGCTGACCTTCAAGGGCTGGCAGGGGTAGATTTCAGTTAAATGAGTTTTTGATCATACTGCAGTGTCTATGAGACACTAAGAAAACGTCTCCGTTCAACTGGGCTTGAGTTGTGCTCTAAGAGCACCTCAGCAAACAGCTGGTTAAAAGAGTTGCCAGCTCGTCCCCGCACAGTACAGCACACAGGACAACTCACCACTGCGTACAACCCTGTCACAACCCAACCGAGGTGAGACTCTTGAGTGCTCCCCACTGAGGCTGACCTACCTGACCCGTGGTCACTGAAGTCCGCCCTGCCTGTACCCCAGCTCACCTCGAGCTACTGTGAGCCCGTGGCTCTCTCTGCCTCAACCTACCCTAGCCGGGAAGAGGCCGGGTGAAGGGCATGCTTGCACCTGGGAGTCTCCCTTCTGACAAATCATTGAATCAGGGCCCTAACTCCCAAGGTCTACTGGGAAAGGCGTGAACACATAGGTGACTTCCAATGTCCAGAATGAACATAGTCACTTGTTCTTTAAAATCTGGAACTAACTCTTCCTACATCCATTCAACTTTTAAGATTTCAAAGGACCGCCCCCACCCCCACCCCCACAGAATTCGTATCTTAGACAAATGAGTGACAATTCCAATCCAAACCATTGCTACAACCTTGGGGCAACCTTCCCTGGCCAACCATAATTGTCTGACCAGCACCCTGAAGGCTCCCTGACACCTGGCCTGCCCTGTACCCTGAGGGCCCCAACCTCCAAGTAAGAACAGCTGTCCCCATGCCCATGCTCGTGCCGTGCCTATGCCCTCACTCTCACACCAACCCACAGCCCAGAGTCCCCCCAGGTTCAAAGGCCCTTAGCCTGGACCAGACCATCTGTTTGGAGAAGCACCTTTCTTCAGCTCCAGGATATATCCCCCAACCCCTTCCACCAGCTCCCAGCTGCCTCCTCTCACTTCCACCGCACTGGGCTGTGCGGGGTGAGTCCACCTTCCAGGAAGCACGTGGGCAGCTCTACTTAGAAATTCTAATGTAGCCCTTCTGGTCCTCAATATGAACTGAGCACTTCCCACGTGTCCCGCTGTGGGAGAGACAGAACAAAACCCTGCTCCCCTGCAGTGGACCAAGGAGTGGACTTTGCAGAACCCCTCTGTCCTGACAACAGAATGACCACCTTGGGAACACAGTGATCCCACCTCCCGGAAGGCTATCGGCACTGCTGCCCCGCTGCTCCACTAAGCGACAGACCAGAAGAATTCACTTTTATTCTGATGAAGGAATATAGTGTGAGATTGAAAGTGAGTTCTGCAATCTATTAGCTTTACCGATGGCCACTCGCACCTCTTTGAGTTTCACTGTTTTCTCATTTATAAAACAACCAGATGGGGTACTGTGTGCACAGGACCCAGGAAATTCCACCAAGTCAGAGATGGATACAAGAGTGCACTGTTGAGTGTGCAGGTCACGGTGTGCCCCAAGACCTCCCTGCTGGAGACTCAAACTCTCTGCCCACATGAGCAGGGCTGTTTTCAACCTGAGGGAGGATGTGTCAGTCGCCGGCTCTCTGTGACATTAGAGACTCAGCAAGCAAGTGGGCAGGCAGAGACGAAATGCCACACGAAGACAGCATGGAACAGCAGCTCGAGAGACTGCAAACCTTCAGAGCCAACAGGCAGACTTCTCATCTCCTCAAACATGAGAGGCTCACTCCACGTGCTCGTGGAAGCCATCTCTGCAGGTGTTGTTACAGCAGACCACCCACTCAAAGCCACAGCTTTCAGGGACTGACAGTGTGAGAGGGATTTCGGAGCCCCCTGCTTGTCCGGCACTTGCTAGGGTTCTGGAGTAAGAAAGCAAACTGCCATGGGGCATTTCTCTAGAGAGCTGGAGAAATGGACTATGGGCAGGGCAGCCGACCTGCCGACACACGGCTCAGAGGCGCAGGTCTGCCCTGCTGCAATACTGCGGAAGAAAGCACGGGGCATCTGAAACAGGCAGCGAGCAGGGTGTTCTTGGCAAGGAAACCGACACACATGGGCAAAGGTTAGCCATCAGAAGCAAATCAGAGAGAGCCAGACCGAAGGAGGATTTTGTTTTTAAACTTTTCTGTGGGTGTGAAAATGTGCCAAATACAAAATCTAAGGTTGTGGTAGTTACATAATCTGTTGTCAACATGAGACTTAAGAGTAAAGGCATGGAGTTTACCAGGTCATAGCTTGATGGCGTCATGTGCAGGCACGAAGGAGATAAGTAGCTCGCTGGAGATGGGACACAGGCTCACTCCCTGCGAGACATTCCTGGGGCTGAAGGAGCCACGTGGAGACCCACACCAGTGATGAGATGCTTTTACCACCACTGGGTCCACAAGACTTTCCACTCACTGGCCTGTGATCTTTCTGCATTCCATATCATTGCATGTGCTGCGTGAGTCTGAAGAGGAACTGACAGATTGGTAGTGGACATATGGGCTAATATTGGACTTATGGACTTGTTTTGGACTAGTCTGGAATGTTTTCTCAAAACTCAATTACTCTTATATATAAAACTCTTTCTTAAACATATATGAGTCCCTGGATTTGCTTCTACGGTCTGCCTGGACTAACACAATCTCTTAAAACTATAATCGGTAGTCTCTCAAAACTACCGGCTTAGGGAAGAGACGAGGAACGCCTCCAACACATTCAACAGGATCTCTTAAAGTTGAGCAAAACTATAAAACCTTGACTATTTAAAAATATGAACAAAAACCTTGCCAATATTTAGCTATAACTTCAATTACTTTCGTTTTTGAAACCAATAAGGAGGTTAAGAATTGTTGTCTCGGGCTGAGCCCCGGTGGCGTCGTGGTTGTGCGCGGGACTGCAGCCCACTGGGACGGAGGTTCAATTCCAGCAGTGGGGCTGGGCCTCCTACTCCCACCACCGAGAGCAATGATGCCCAAAACAAAACAAAACAAAAAAGAATTGTTGTCTAGTGAACAGAATCAAAGTTGCTGACTTCCCCGCCCGCAGCCAGCGTGTGTGCAGCAGGCCGGGAGGACAGAGCATGGGCATCATAGGAAGGGCACCAGCTCACCAATGCGAACAGTCGTGCAGGCTGTCGTGCAGGGCTTTCCGGAGCACTGAGTCCTTGTCGTAGATGCCCCACGTAGCTTGCAGGACGGAGTCCAAGAGGCAGTCTCCTGCGGTCCGATTCCAAAGTGCATACAGCCTGCTGTCCAAACGCGTAGCCAGCTCCAAGGACCAGTTTATAATTGGAGACTCCTCTTCTAGCTCTAAATAAGGAATGTGAATAGCATGCTCATTTTCATGTATAAATTAAAGAATACCCAGGGTTCTTTTTGTTTTGTTTTTTTTTTTGGGGGGGGGGTTGTATTGCATAAATAGGATTATAGGTTGCTTGCTATAAAAGAATGAATATATGAACCTGATCACCAGACACGTACACTTGTAGAGTGAACAGGTGAATTATCTTGTGGCCCAAAAAACATTTCCTCATCTTTTGTTTTCTAAAGCCAGTTCCAGTGTAGCATGCCCAGTCTGGAACGGGAAGCTACAGTTGACATTTCTATGCTTATCTATCCACACTGCTGCAGTTAATAGTGGAAAACCGGGGTTTACTTGTCTACATCTATTTTTGTTCATTCTGCCACAATTAAGACTAGCCTGTAAATGCTTTCCAATCCACCTGGGCAGTATCCAGTACATTAGGATACTGTCCTCAAAGCCTTTCTTTTGGTTTACATGAGCAATACAGGAAGGCAACCGCACGCTGATCAAACAAAGCAGGGAGTACTTGATTGACTGAGTGGGTGGGTGAATGGGTGACGGGGTGGAAGGTCACCCCTCCCTGGATGCCCCGATTACCTTTTTGCACGTCTCTATCAAGCACCTCATCAAATAGTTTTTCTTGGACTGTTGGGGGCAGGTCTTCAATATCTGCAAAGACAAAGCAACCTGGAAAGATCTTCTTAAGCATCACAACTTGACATAAGCCACCCAACAGTAACTTGCCTGAAATAACCCCTTCCCAGAGAAGACTGTCAAACAGTGTTCTTCCTGAAAGCATGTGCTAGAGTAGCAGGTAGAGCTGCAACTGGGCACCCTTTGTCCTTCTTGTCCTTTCCCACACTGCCCTCTGTCCAGGCTGGGGCATGCTCTCTAGAGTCTTCTTCTACACAGCCCCCACCCCCAAAGCGGATGCACAGCCCTTTGTGCCCCTGCTCACAGGCTCAGTTTACTGCCCCGAGCAGCCTGTAGAGTAACAACAGGGACGTTACGTATAAACATACAATTTTTTGAAAAGGCAAATTTGAAACAAAATATCTCAACACTTGGAATAAGCTTAAAATGCAAGAAGGAGCTTCAAAGAGTTCATGGAAAATGGTAGTTATCTCTCTCTCAAGTATGTACACGATTGTGTGCGCCTGCAGAGTGAGTTTCAAATGGCATTTCCTCCAGCTTTAAGCCAAATGCCCACAACCCAGTGGCGGCTTTGTTTGTGTAAGGATTTGCTGCATCTGTTTCAGCACCCAGTGGCAGGAGAGGTCTGGGAGGAAGGTTCAATCTCACTGAACTGCAGAGTGAAAGGCTGCTCCCCACACAGTCCCCATGAAAGCAATGAGTGAAGGGAAGAAAAGGAGCATGTCACAATCTGGGACTCCACCACTCTGACTGCCTGTGTTCAATTCTATGAAACAAACAAACCCCCAATGTACAAAACAATACAATCTGCAGTTAATTGATTTCAAAATACCACACGGGCAAGAAAAGACAAAAAACTCTCTATATTCTGAAATGAAAACTAAGAGAAAAACCAATGAGTAAGGCCAGACTTTTAAATCTCTGAGTCTCACCAAAGACTCAAGTGCTGCCTTCCCTCTGAGGGGCCCGACAGCAGCCAACTCATTCTGGACAGTGTGAGAAATAAGTGAGTGCAGTACCTGCAGAAGCAAATACTGTAGCCAAGCCAAGTTATCTGCTTTCTGACCAATCTACACCGGCCACCCCGGGATCACAATACTCCGGAAACTTACCTGCTGGCAATGTAAACGTTACAAGGTCAGTTAGAAAATAGCACGCAAAATCGCCCTTCCTCTGGTGTAGAGAGGCCGCGATCTCCCGGCGGATTTGCTCCGTCAGCTCTGGACACACCATTGCAGGAATGCACTTGGCTGCTTGCTGAGAGACCTGAAACGCAAAGACAGACACTCCTCTGAGCTGTGCTCGTGCAGAGGAACAGTGGCAAGGCACTTGCCGGCGATCACCAGCATTGTTTTGTTGCTTTGTCATCTTACACTGTCCTTGGTATTGTTAAAAAGTGCATTTTCCTCAAAATTGGCAGTAGTGGTACAATTTCTCAGAGAAGCAGCCATAAAAATTTCCTAGCTCTGATTTGACCTTCAATCCATGGAAAGACACAGTGGGGAAGGAGGGTGGGAAAGAGGGAGGTTGGTTGCACCCTTGGAGGACTGGGGCACTGCACCCCAGCTGTGGTGTTTTGCATTGCAACATACGCATGCGAAAGCAGGACACTGACCCAGGAGGACCCAGGGAGAATGGACACATTTGAATTGGGGCGCTGAAGAAGAATCCTGAGAGTAACGTGGACTGCTAAAAGGACAAACCCGTCTTGTACTGGAAGAAGTGTGGCCAGAGTGCTCCCTAGAGGCAAGAACGGCAAGACTCGGACTTTGAACACACGGTCAGGGGCGCGCAGTCGCTGGAGAAGGACATCATGCTTGGCAAAGCAGAGCGGCAGCGCAAGAGGGCAAGAACCTCACTCATTGAGATGGACTGACACCGGGGACACTGCCATGGGCTCGGGGCACAGGCAGGATGGGGAGGATGGCGGCGCGGGACCGGGCAGTGTTTCCTTCTGTTGTGCACAGGGTGGGTATGTGTCAGAGCCCACTCGATGCCAAGTAATCACGTAAACTATGCACCCAGGAAAAAGTGTCTTTCCGGAGGCCAGGAAGCTCCTGGCTCCCAAGGAAGAGGAAAAGACCAACACTCCCCTTCCCACTCTGTTGTACAGCTTGAGTCCTTGGAACAACCATGCCGTCTCTGGCATCACATTGGTGTAGTCAGGATTCAAACCCACCACCAGCTTCTCTGCATACGGAGACGGGCAGTGCCCTTAATAACGACAGCCCTGAACGGCCCCGGGGTGATTCGGCTGTGTCCCAGAGGGAGTGAGAACGAGCTCAACAGCAGCAAGGGGGGGTTGATGGGTTGAATATCGAATATTGAATATCGAAAAATCAAGCCCATGTGTGGGAGGGGCAAATGGCCAACACGGCCTCACGAACGCCAACTGAAGGGCTGAAGGCACCTATCAATGGCTTCTTCCATCACCATCACAGCCCCCCCCCCCCCCACTGTACCCAGCTAACTTGGGCTTCCCACCTCACATCTTGGCCGAGATGCTCCCTCTGCGCAGAGAAGCTTGTGGCACCTCCAAAACTCTCCTAAGTGCCCCGGCACAGCCCTCAGCCTGCTCCAGCACCCGCCGCACAGAACTGCCCGTGCACTTCTCGAGCACCTCCCCGAGGAGGCACGGCAGTACCCCCTCCTTCGCACGGTGCCTGGCATGTAGGGGTACTCAGAACATGCATGGGACTAGACAAATGAGCCCATCAGGGAATGGTTTCACGATACATGCATCCTGTTGTAGCTATGGCAAGATCATGTTTTCATCGCATTGATCCTTAAAAAGTACACACTGCTGAAGTCTCAAGTTAAATGTGATTGTATTCATCAAAAGGTAAGTATGAAATTTGGGGGGAGGAGGCCTAAAATAACTTGAAAAACTGTTTGGAGAAGCATCCTAATATCAGAACTGAAAACGAAATGACACCTTCCCCATCGTCAGAGGGGACTGGTCCCAACACCATTGCACTCACCTCCGTCAGCAGGATGGCTAGCATGTCCTGCCTTTGGAAGCGGATGGCCAGGTGCACCAGAGTGTAGCCGCCGTCAAACGCAGACGGGCGGTTCAGCAGGCGCACCTCATCCGCCGTCAGCTGCCGTGCGATGTCACCCCCAGAGGACTTGTACGCCTCGACAGCAGCCAGGTCCCCTTCGACAACCCCTGAAGCAAACCAGAAGAGAGTCTCACCCATTCTTTCTCAAAAGGCAGAAAGTGGTAGCAGACACACCAAACCATGTATGCATTTCTCAGGGCTCGGTGGAACTGCAGCATCGTTTAAATACCCTACATAACAGAAGCAACATTACTTCCAGTGCCTCCTGCTGTGTCTTTCTCGGATTGAGCCTGCTAGCAAGGCACTTACCTGGCCATCAGCGCTGGCTGTGGGCTGTGGGCTGTGGGCTGCGGTGGGCAAAGAGGTATGGTTAGCCTATGAAGGGAGGGCACAAACCACTAGGAGAAACCAGTCTTCCAGAAGACTCCAGTTCTGCTTCCATGTTTATACAGGGAAAGAAATTGAGGAGATGGGGGTGTGTTTACAGCTGGCGGGCCCTGTCAGCCCTCCGTCCTGCATCATCTGAACACTGCGTCCACGTCCCCTGTTCTGCTCGCTCTGCACGAAGAGATGGGGGCTCTCTCGGTGCTCAGTAACCATCCTTCTTGGATCTCACTCACAGTCAAGTGTTGAGAAGGAGATAAATGAAGCATGCCTTTTTTTTTTTTTTTTGAGGGGGTGGGGCATCACTGCTCTCCGGTGGTGGGAGTAGGAGGCCCAGCCCCACTGCTGGAATTGAACCTCCATCCCAGTGGGCCGCAGTCCCGCGCACAACCACTACGCCACCGGGGTTCAGCCCGAAGCATGACTTTTTCCACACTGATTAAAAAAAAAAATCTTTCCATCCCCATCAAACCATGTTATTCATCTTAATACAAAGTGATGCAGTACTATATTATGTCTTTTACTTAACATTATGCTAAAAGGAACTAGGAAGAAAGATCTGGCAACCCCTCTAGAAAATCAGCCAACAAAAATGTGATGGACCATCCCAGTTCAATCTGCAACAGATCACAGCGGTCGTCATAGGACCAGGTAGCTGTCTGGTCCTGCTGTGATGATGAGTCATGATGAGCCAGGGATCAAGTGAACAACAACTAAGGGGGGGGTGTAGGGGGCACAATAGTGCAGCACTCTTTCTGACCAAGAAGGCTGGTGGTCTGAGCCCACCCAGAGGCACTACAAAAGAGAGGTCTGGTGGTCTGCTCCAACACCCAGTAGAGGAAGTTCTACTCAGACACACTCAGGGTTGGTGCGACCCTAACGGACGTAGATGGCACCTATGAGGTGTGAGCCTGGGCAACGAGCCAACGACAATGGTGAACACTGAAGGCGCCCACGTGTGGTGTCTAAAATGCACACATGCTTCAAAATTGTGGGGCCAAATCACTGTAAGCGTTTGCTATAAATTTTATCAGGAAAAGTTCACTTGCTGGGGGAAATGCTAGCAACTGCTTTACAGTCTTGCTTGGTGGGTTTTGAAAAATAACATTTTTTAATTTCCAGCCTGAATTAGATATATAAAAAAACAGACACTCTGAGTATGAAGATCTTTTCTGCAAATCCATATCCCCTCCCAAGAACACTGTCTCCTCATCTCCCTGACACACACAATTTTCAGTTTAAGCGATTCTCACTTCTCAGCCTTCATGTGAGAAGCATCAATGATGTTAAATGAGAAGGCCTTCCCAAAGGGATTTATTTTCAAGCAATATAGGTTATTACAGCCCTGAATATAAACACAAAAGCATAATTTCATCCTTCCTGCCCAATCCAAAACACACATTTTATACTCCTGTAGGCTCCAAAATACATGCATGCAAAGGACCGGGCACTAGGCTAGCAAGGGGGCACATCTTCTCAAAATGGCAGATCTTGGGCTGAGCCCTGGTGGCGTAGTGGTTGTGCGTGGGACTGCGGCCCACTAGGATGGAGGTTCAATTCCAGCAGCGGCTCCACAGGAGCAAAAGCTGGGCCTCCTACTCCCACTGCCAGAAAGCAGTGATCCCAAAAAACAAAACAAACAAAAAAAAATGACAGATCTTAAGAATTGATACAGAAAGAGCTCCTTGAATTAAAACCAAACCTACAGTTAAAAGAATTTGCTATTTCTAACAACTGTGTCCAAATACACAACACTCTCTAAGTCACTGATATGACAGAACACATAACTGCACCTGGGCAGGGGGGAGGTGTGTGTGTGTGTGTGTGTGTGTGTGTGTGTGTGTGTGTGTGTAGACGGTATGAACAAGGCAAGGCCTCCATCAGACCTGCGCAGCACCCTAACCACCCCCACCTGCCAGCTTCTTCTCATCCCAATGGCGGTGGTCGCTGCTCCCCATCAGTGCAAGGCTGCATACACCCCCCAGTCTTCGGTGTCAGTGGACAAACTGCAGGCAGCCCTGGGTCTCCAAGGCCCAAATCCCTACAGCCACAATCTACCTCAGAAAAAAGCTATTATATTAAATATAATGTCTGGTACTGAGACATGACCCACAAATGTTTGTCCAACTGTGCTACTTCTGGGCTTAAAGGAGGAGTTAGAAGTGAAATTAGTCAAGTTATGTTTGACGTGATGGAATGATGGAAGGATATGACAGATGTATCGACTCCCAAGTTACAGCAAATTAAAAAAAAAAAAAAAAAAGCATACATCCCAGAATGGGCTTGGGGCTTGCACTAAATCCTAGCTCTAACTTAAGGACAATTAGTTCTTACATCATGGCCCTGCTACATACTCACCTTTGTGAAATGATCACTGAAGATAAGGGTGCTACAGCTGGTGCCCAGCTAATCATGGGACCAGTGTCTGGGGTCAAGCAGCCGTCTAGATGAGGAGCCAGCTCAGTCCACACCGGTCTGGGAGATCCAATGACGTCACTAACAAGACTCAAATGTGGTGGTGAGAAAAGCATCAGGGCCAAAATTACGAGCCCCAAGTTCATCTGCAGAGTATCCTGCCAGACTGAGCATCCCGCTCAGAGACCACTGTTGGCTTGATGGTGCCGGACCCAGCGCGACATTTGTCAGCTGGCCACCCTACTATAGACACGTTCTCAATCTGTTCTGGGTGCAAGTATCTCTTATACGAGACCCATGACATTACTCTGGCTTTTCTATTTGGGGGGAGGGGGGTGTCTTTGCCTTCTTATGCATTATTTGTATTTTTGTCTGTATACCATTACGTTTTTACCTTTACGATTTTAGTGCAATCTTGTTTTTATTGTTTTCTGTTTGGTCTCCCAGCTGTGAAGCACAGGAGGAGTAGAAGCATCATGGTAATCATGGATACAAGAGGATACAGAGAATACAGGATGGGGCGGGGGTCTGGGTGGTGGAAGGTAGGGAGAAAAGGAAATTATGGGAGTGACTAATGAAGACGGGAGAGGGGAAAGAATTAGAACAGATAGTGATTGCATGAATCATGTCAAAGGCTTATCTGACCATGGGAGAGGGGGAATGCATTAAAACTCAAGTGGAGGCCATTGTACAATTCTCAGTAATATGACCAAATGATTTAACTATTGAATTATGATATGTAAATTATTTATGAATGAAACTGGGAAAAATTCAATTAAATCTAAAAGGAAAAAATACAGAATTTGTTCACCATCTGGGGCCTATGTACAAATTTTCTTTAACAGTTTTACTGACATAATTCACATATCATACAATTCAATGGTTTGGACTATATTCAAAAGAACTGTGCAGTCACTACCAAAATCCCTTTTAGATTAGAACCTTTTCTTCAGTGTTGTCCTGTTATTAGCTTCCCATTCCCTCCCACGGGGCTTGTCTTAGTATCACATGGGAAACATCCTGGGCATTTCCAAAAGCAAACCAAAGATCATCTGAAGAGACAGAACCCAAGCAGTCTTCTTAGAGGTCCACCCATGAGTACATGCCCATGTACATACAAGATTAACATGTTTTTTCTTAATTAAAAATCATTTTACTGGGGGCTCGTACATCGTTTTTTCACAATACATAAATAAACATACTGTACCAAGCACCTTCACATATCTGCTGCTGTTATTCTCCAAACATCTGCCTTTTCCCTTGAGCCCTTGATATCGGCTTTTCCATCCCTTCCCCTCTTCCCCTGCTCTCCCTTCCCCATCAACCCTCAACACTTTATAAATTATTATTGCTCTGTCATATCTCATACTGCCCGACCTCTCCCCCAACCCACTCTTTTGATGCCCGTCCTTCAAAAAGGAGCTTATGTGTATATCCTTGCAGTTGGTTCCGTATGATTAACATGATTTTAATGTCCCAAAGAGAGAGATGAAATAATCTCCAGATAGTCACCAAATGAATCACTTCTTCTGGATTAGGAGAGGCACAAGATCACTCCACAATGGGTGTGGTCAGGTGCTGTTAGGAACCCTTGCTGAAGAATTCATTTCCTCTCTACTGTTTCTGAGGGATTTCTTTAATTAATCAGCACAAAGTGGGAGGCGCACAGACCAAATACCTCTGCTGTCACCACACTGTGCTTGGAACTCTAACTCATGGCACCTCTTCTGCCTCCAAACTCAGTGCTTTTAAAAAAAATACAAACAGCACTGTACGTGGACCAATGGCAGAAGATGTAAATGACATCTCAACAGAGCCATGAGATACAAATAAGTCAGGAACACTGAAGTCCTCATCTGCCCACACCACCCCACTCTGTGCTGCCCAGCAAGGTCCACCAGAGCAAGCAGCAGACTCGCCCAAACAAACCCCAAACCAACACTCACTGCTATCCTGTCGACACTGGCTCACAGCAACCCTGGAGCCAAGCTAGCACTGATCCCTGGGAGCTTTCCAGTCTCTAACTCTTTAAAGCCCTTTCTCCTATGAAGCAGCTGCTGACCTTGCAAATGCAAGACCAATTCCCAACTCCTCGGCCACCAAGGAGCACCCGGGGAGGGCAGGAAAACGAGTGTGAACCGGACAGCCTCCTAAGTAGGGACTGCTGCCAATCTCTGAACCTCCCAGAAGGTGAGAAACACATTTCAGTGTGGACATAGAATAATGGAGAACAGGGAACTTGCACTGTCTACAGCTTTAGGAATCTGGGTTTTATCCTCTTCACTCATCACAATGAAGGGCTCATCATTTAAGTGCCTGCTGAGTCCCCATCTTTATCATGAGCATATTTATTACAAATTAAACCTCATGAACAGGTCATGGAACAAGCCTGAGTCACATAAAGATCAAAGAGCTAGTCATCAAAGTGGGTAGGCCTTCCACAGACAGGCTCCCATCGTCAATATGGCTCTGATAGGAGTGGCTAGTACTCAGACAATGTTTACTTTTTTGACCTCACAATTTCAGCTGGGGAAGGGCAGGACCAGGTTATACCTGAAACCATCTACCAAGCGCCTTGGTGCTCCTCTCACAACGCATGAGGTTTGCAAACCCATTTGGCAGAAGGGGAGACAGAAAAGCAGGAGAGAGCGGAAGACCGACCCGTCTGTGGTAAATCCCACTTGAAGAGGCAAAGACAGAGCAGACCCAAGACGGTGCGGCTGAGCACTAGAGGTGAGGAGTACAGCTTGCTGCCCTCCTCACAGTGCCTCGGAAAACACTGAAAGCACCTGTCCCTACAGGCATCACACGCTAGTCTGTCCCTTCCTCTCAGTGCTATGCTGGCCAATGAATGAAAAGACAGCACGAAGGCACTTCGAGGACTCCTCTCACTTCCAAATGATCATCAGCAGCAGCAGCGCATACTCAAAGTGAGAGAAATGCACAACTAGCTAACTTGTACTACATAATGCAAATAAAGGGCTTATGTAAAAAACCATGAGAGAGTGTTTTACCTAAGAGTACATGAAAGCAACGATGTTATGAGTTGGATGGAGGGGCTGGGGGACAAAGAGCTCCTGAGGCTCTCAGGGCCAACCAAAAGCAGGACCCCACACATTCTGAAGCCTCAGAACACACCTCCCTAGGGACTGCACACAGCTGCGATGGAACTCCGCTGGTTAGGATATGGAGCTGGCTCAGAGATGCTGACAAAAGAAGCTTATTTTTGTCCCCCATACATGGCACAGTTTTCAAAGTTTTGCCTTATTCTCCTTTATGACAAAAAAATCATAATGGGAACTAACTTTGAAAAGAATGCCAAATGGTGCTTTAAGAACAAACAAACAAAAGCCAGGACTTACCTGAGCCCACCTGGGCCAGCTCCACACTACCCTGGAGTTCTATGGTAGCTGTGACAGCACAGCATGGTTTATGCTGTGGGGTCAGGGTGGACTTGGAGGCAGCTGGCACAATTTCAGGAGCCCTTAAAGAGAAAAGTTAGCTTTCAGTGGCAATGTCGAGAACGGCCTCCTCTCGGTCAGTGGAAAGAGTGGCCTGCTAGGAGGCCAGAACTCTCCTCTGCCCCAGCTCAGCTCCCCTGACTGGTCTTGCAGCATTCCTCTACCGCCCTCTAAGACTTCGTCTTTATATTAGGAATCACACCACTACCATTGACGCACTGGCCAACCTTTGATATGCACAACAATACGCACTGCATTTTCAAGCTATCTCGGTGTTTTTAATACACCTTCCAGTAGACACAAGAACCAAGTCACCGCAAAAAGTCTGAGCAAACCCCACAAATCACTCCAAGCTGAATCTTCCCACGGATCCAGGGCAACAGGGCACACTCAGCCACTTCAACCCCCAGGGCTGTGCTACAGAACAAAGACCTCTCCAGAGCACCCAAGGGTCATCTTCGACTCAGAGAAAATCACAAAATGGATACCGTTTTACTTTAACCTATATCAAGATAAGCGTCAATTCCTTCAATAATCTCACTTTCTGTCTGAGTCCAAATCGACTTTGATTGTTACATATCTGGCTTTGGAAAAACAGGAGTCATGGAAGCAGTCACATGGCCTCTGGTGAAGGCCTTTTCAACAATCTGTGATTAACCGTGCCCAACACTGCAGGCTACAGTTGTCATTTCGAAGCCTGTCCTTAAATCTTTCATCACAATGCTAACAATGTTGCCACATCCAGAAACCCTCCACATCAGGAAGAAGCCCCATGACCGGCAGACCCCTTCTGCGGACAGGGCTGGCCAGGCTGCCACCAGACTGCACACGTGTGCTGGAAGGGCTTCAAGGGAACAAGTCCCTCACATCCTCTAGGGCATGTGATCAGGGATGAAGGCCAATGTTACTATACTAGAGGAGATGAACTTGAATTGATATGATAAAGGTCATGCAAAGTATCACTGAAAGCTTCAACCAAGGAAGATAAAGGCTCTTAAAACTCTAGCATTGGGGGGGGAGGAGCAACATTGCCTATTTCAGTGGCACCTCATAATCTAGCTTAAAAAGAAAAATAAAACATGTTAAATGGAAAAACTATAGCATTCCAAAGACCCTTCTTCTAAGTGCCTTTTAAAATTCACACAAAGCAATGCATGCCAAAAGCACATTCACCACAGACAAAACAGACGGGCCATCTTCTGACTTCAGTGTCAAATAATTCAGGCTGAATTTGAAGGCCAACTTGGGACTTTTAGAAGTCTGAGTATTTTAGGCCTGGAGAAGCTGAAGTGTACAGCCACCCTCTTTCTAAGTGAAACAAACAAACAAACTAGCAGGTACATGAACAAGTAATAAAAGTAGGGGAAGGTCAAGTGGAAAGTAAATGTTCTGAGAGGGATGATGACAGCAAATGCGCACGACATTACTTCTGACAAGATACAAGAAGTGACCGTGATGGGGCCGGAGTCCTGGAGGTGGAGGGGTCATGTGAAGGTCCACCAATACTGAGATGATTTTACCACCACTGGGTCCAAAGTACTGCCACCTTGTGACCTTCTGTATCCGGCAGGACTGCATGGCTGCGAGAGTCTGAAGAGGAATTTACAGATTGGTATTCGACATATGAGCTACTGTCGGACTTATGGACTTGATCTGGACTGGGCTGGGATGTTTTCTCAATATATGATTATTCTTTGATATAAAGGTCTTTCTTATAAACCTAAAAAAAAAACGTACACATGCTTTACCCAATGTATGTTGTATGGTGATAAGAGTTGTACAAGTCCCCAATAAAATAATTTTTTAAAAATTGTAGGGGAAGGAGACAAAGTATTAAAGGAAAAACTCTCATGCCATATGTAGCTTGACATGTTCAGCTTTAATCCATATGACTCTTCTGGCCAAAAATACAACCTAAAGGGAAACAGAGCAGCCTAGTGCAGAGCCTGAAATCAAAAAGAGCCAGCAACTCAAAAACATCCCCCTGTCGAGTCGAGGCCAGGTAGTCTGCATTTTGTCCCTAGAGCTGGGAGGAGACTCTCTGACCTGAGCAAAAACTCAGCCACGCACAAGCTGAGTGGCAAACTTCCCCCAACTATCTCGGGCCCACAGAGCCAAGAGTCCACAGAATGTCCTCGTGTCTCTCCCCTAAGACTGGAAAAGTGATGATGTTATCCAAGCGGCTCCAAACCAAAGACCTAAATCTTTTTCTCGAATTCTTTCCTCAGTCTCAATGCCAATTCTATCAAATTTTATCAAATCAACTTCTTAAATCTCCCTAAAATACCCTGGTCCCCTTCCCCTTCCCACTCCCTTCCTCTACCCCTAACCCAAGACTTTCCCCTCCCGGCCCCTACCCCTCACTAGGATTCCCTCAAGGGGCCCACCTGCCTCCACTGGTGCCTGCTTCCAGTCCCATCTCCATCCCATGCCAGAGGACCTTCTTACACAGCCAGTCTGGTGACAAAGGCATCCCCCTCTTTCAAAGGATTCATGCAGGCCTGCAGTGAGAGCTAGACTCCTTAAGCAGGTAAGGGACTTTGAAGGCCCAGCCGCTTGTCAGTCTGTCTCTCACATTTCCCTCTGGACTCATGTCCAAACTTTTGTCAGTTCATTAGACAAGCCACACTCACCTGACTGGAGTCTTGAAAAACACAATTCCCTCTACCAGGAACATTTTCCCATCTCTTCTGCCTAGGGTTTCACAACTAGGATGTAAAAATCTTCTAGAAATTTCCAAAAGTCATAAGTTCATGTTTATGTGTTCCCTTATTTCTGTACTAAACTTACCTCACTACATTGCTCTCTGCTGAGTTATCTCTTCCTCCACTAGACCAAAAGGAAGCCGTCCTCTCTGTCACAGAGGTAGAGAGGCATGAGACATCCAGTGACTGTCTAAATGCATGCATGAATGGTTGGCTGAACAAAGCAATAAAGGCAAAACTAAGCCAATTTTAAAGAGTAGTGGGGAAGAGAAGGGAAGGGAGAAGGGAAGTCTCAAGTGTCAAATATGTAACAAAACCTTTACTATTTAAGTAAAAATACTAACAATAAGCCCAAAGCTGACCGAGCCCACTGCCATCTAGTCACTCTCAACTGACATTAATCCTTTAAAGCACACTAGAACTAATTCTAAGGGTTTCCATGTCTGTACATCTTATAAGGCAGACAAATCAAAATTAAAACTCTCAAAATAAATCCCAACATATAAAATCATTTCATATATTTTTTTGAAAAACCACAATTGGGCTAATTCTGACTCCCAATGACTTCCTTAACGGTTTTCTCCCTCAGAACAGCTGATGGGTTGGAACGACCGGCCTCGTGGCCAGCATAGTGCCATCAAAGCTCTTAAAAGATGATGAAATTCCAATGCTCAGCAGCCCGATGGACACGGTAGGGCGGCCCCTGCGGGTCTCAGAGGCTGCAGCCCTTACAGGACTAGAAAGCCTAAGAGTAGGTGGGGGCTTCACACTGCTGATCTTGTAATTAGCAGCCCAATATATAACCAGGGCTATTTAATAAAATATTTTGATCCTTAACAATCAAAAAAGATGGCTTAAAACAACAGATCAACTCTTAACAGCATGGTACATTTAATATGGCATATGTAACATTATTTATATTTACATTGAGTTCATGCAATTCGATAAAATCACAAACAGGACAAGAGACATCAATCAACAATGGACATGGGCTGAGCCCTGGTGGCGCAGTGGTTGTGTGCGGGACTGCAGCCCACAGGCTTGACAGTTCAAATCCAGCAGCAGCTCTCCAGGTGCAAGGCTGGGCTTCCTACTCCCACCAGGGCAGTGGTGCCACACACACACACACACACACACACACACACACACAAAAAACTGAAAGAAAAGGCATTGTCTAAGGGAAAGGAGCTCACCCACTCCATAAGAGCAGACAGAGTGCAGGAGGCCTCTCTCTGCTTAAAGGGGAATACAATTAGCAAGCCCTCCCTGGTCATCATTCAGCCATCTGCACAAAGACCCTTATCTTATCGTCTGATACAAGAACCCCACCTCCAAGTATCAAAGGAAGTCAGCTAAAAATGGCGACTTCCTATTTCACATAGGCTCACTAAACACTGTCCAAGGAAGGAAAATTCAACAACCCTCTGGTTAATGATGAGAGAATATGTAAATATAATCCCAATTATGCAAAATAAATTGTTTTAAAAGACTGACAAGTAAATATACATAATGTCAGACAGGTTTTCTCTAAGTGGTGAATTAATTCTTTCCCTCATAGAGGTTTTCTTGGAAACATCTTCAAAGAGGTTATACTTTCATAACTAGACACATCTGAGTACTATAACAGAATATCAGTAGAATATGTCTAAATTTGCTGAAATAAGAGACAATGATACAGGTATTATTCAGAGATATCAGAGGTGCAACTCAAATATGATATCCTATGCAAAATCCCATCCCCTACTCTTGCCCCCAAACACTTAAATTAAATCAGACAAACCCAAATTGAAGAACAGCCTGCCAAACAACTGATCTAGAGGCTCCAAAAATATCAATGTCACCAAGGATGACAATAGCAAAACTCAAATGTGACAAAGGAAAAATTATCAGAGTCTAAATTGCCAACACCCAATTTGAAGAAGGCTAGGAGGGCAGCGGGAGCCCCAAACCCAACTGCAGCATGTTAAGCCCCTGGCAGATCCTCACAAGATTCTTCTAGAAGCAAGTATGTCTTGCTTGATTCATAATAAAAATTCCTCCCCTGGCCTCTTTAATATTCACAATGGTCTTTTCTTTCTCATTCACTATTTGTATTTTAACTCTGTATTTTTATTATTTCATCCCTATTGCTTTTTTATTTTTAATGTTTCTGTTGGGTTTTCCAGTTTGCAAAGCACAAGTGAAGTAGAAACATAGCACTAAGAATTGGTGCAAGGGGGTGGGGGGGTGCTGCGCCCCGGTGGTGCAGAGGCTGAGTGCGGGACTGTGGCCCACTGGCTTGGCAGTTCAAATCCAGCAGCAGCTCTCCAGGAGCAAGGCTGAGCCTCCCACTCCCACCAGAAGGCAGTGATGCCCCCCCCCCAAAAAAAAAACCAAAAAAAAAAACTGATGCAAGGGTTTATAGGGAGGTAGGGATAGGAAAGGAGGGGTGGGGAGATGGCAGACAGGGAGGGTGAGAGGGTTGGGAAGCAAACAATGTAGATGGGAAGGGGTAGTGGCACTCTCTAGAACTGATGATGATTCATTACACAACTCATTTTTAAAGTGATTTAATTATGGAGGCTATTCTAAAATTGATTGTGGTAATAACTGCACAACTCTTCTTGATGTGACTAAACTATTGAATTGTGTGATATGTGGGGTAAGTGCCAATAAAACGATCTTTAAAAAAAAAATCAATGTCACCAAAGACTGAGCAATCCAACAGAAACCATGCCAAAAGCAAGTAGTGTTCTAGATCAGGGGAGAAAGAAAAATCACGAAATGCAACCGATAACCCTGGACTGAGGGAGTGGTGGCAACAGCTAATACAGAAACTTGGAAAACTGAGTATGGACTTTGGTATTAAATTCCATCAATAATTATGCTTGGCTACGTAGGGGCGGTGCTTTGCACATTTAGTGTTAAGGGACACTCACACAAGCACATGCACATGTTCACCAAATGTGGCGAATCTTGGTCAAGTGCATCTGGTGTTCCATGTATTATACTTTTAACTTGCCTACAGAATTTGAGATGTTGCAAAATAAAAGGGAGAGAAGCCAAGGAAAGAAAGGACTGCACTTCTCCATAATTTTTTTTAATTTTTTTTTTAGGCATCATTGCCTCCTGGTGGTGGGAGTAGGACGCCCAGCCTTTGCTCCTGTGGAGCTGGGATTGAACCTCCATTCCAGTGGGCCACAGTCCCACGCACAACCACTACGCCTCCGGGGCAGAGCCCTCCATGTTGCTTTATTTTTCAAACCATGTGGTTTACTATCATAAAACTTTTGTATATATGTTATTTTGTGGCAAAATTAAAGAGCAATTTCCTGGAATCTAGCCCTATGGTATTTATTATTTAGAAGGTATAATGTATCTATGTGTATATTTTTTTAAACGCCTGTCTCTAAAAAATGAAAGCCTTTGCTAAAACAGTAAGACATATTCCAATCCAGCTGTGCGTGCACGCGCCCTCTCTCTCTCCCTCCCTCCCTCCCTCCCTCCCTCCCTCCCTCTTTCCTTCCCAAGAAGAGAGCATAGCAACAGCAGGCTGGGGAGCCCCTCCACTCTGAGAGCCAGCACTGAGTCCCAGACACACTGCAGCACCACCCATGCTCGGAGGCAGCAGGAGAACCACACAGGTCTCAGGTGTCACAGAGTGCGCCAGAGAGCAGCTAACAGCCAAAAAGAAACATGCAAGCCCACATCCCTGGCCACCTCTAGCTACCAATGTACCCACAGATACAGTCATTGCTAGTCAGAGTCTTGAATAGTGCTAGGAATTATCACATAAGCCTGTTACATCGGGATAGAAAAGTTCCAAAAACATCTGGGGAAATCCTTGAAAAGCAACTCCCAAACTATCTGCACTGGGTACTCTGGCACAGTACTAAATCAATTTTATTGGCCTTAATATCACCCCACCGAGCCTGGCTGGGAAGTCCCCAGAGCCTCCTTTTCAGAGGCACGCACCAGCAGCTCCTCCGAGTCCCAGGGAGCTCACCAAGGACATACAAGGCAGCGCAGGAACAGGGGCCAGGCCCCTGCCTTTTATGGATGCCGTACTGCAGCCTCCTTACAGAGTCACAGAGTCCAGATTTCAAGAATGCTTCAATAGAATGCCCTAGTAAGAGGCAGACAGAGTTTCACATTGTGAGGACAACTGGGCTACAGATTTTTTTTTTCTCTGCCTCTGCCTAAATTCCTGAGTAAAGCAATGTATTTAGGGTTCTAATGCAGAAAAGATAAAAATCTTTCAGTAGACCAATTAATCTGGCATGAATATAAAAACAAATTCATATACAAAGCGACCTGTTGGCATCCCCACCAAGTACCCAGATGATGACCTTAAACGTCCCTATCAGAAGGCAGGCGTGCCTCTGGACTACCAACACACAGCGGCAACTGTCGCAGAGCGATCCCAGCAGACAGGAAAGCCGGGCAAGAGATGGCCCAAACAGTGGTGGCACAGCAGCAGAGAAGGGGCACTCACTCTGCCTCCTCCCCTCCCCACTCCTGACCATGCTGTGACCATGGGCCCACTCCACTGCCCAGGGAACTCACTCAACAGTTCTGGGGGTCGGTGCATGGAGAGAACTTCCGGCCTTGCTGTTTAAATCAGTCATGATCATCAGGGAATGGGGCAAGGTAGGGTCAAGTAGTGGGCAATCAAAAATTGCAAACCTAACATTATTAAATGGTCGTTTCATTAAGATTTTATTTTACAAAAGACCTATAAACGTTGTGCTTTCAACTCAGTCATCAACAAAATTTCCCTGGGAGCAGAAAAAAATGGGAAGCCCTGGTGGCATAGTGAGCTACACACGAGCTAAGGCAAGGCCTGTGATTTGAAGCCACCAGTCGCTTCGCAAGAGAAAAATGAGGTTGTCCCTCCCCTTACATCATATCAATGTGAATGAGGGGGAGCACAAAATGGAGACCCAAAGCCCATCTGTAGACAATTGGACATCCCCTTATAGAAGGGTCACAAGGAAGAGAAGAGCCAGTCAGTGTGCAGTAAAGCAGCAATAAAACATACAACTTTCCTCTAGTTCTTTCATGTACCCCCACCCCACCACCCACACTCTCATGACCC
>PVJH01020406.1:0-41729 GCA_004026705.1 Nesogale talazaci | reverse complement strand
AAAAAAAATGTCCAGGAAGAAATGTCTTTCATGGACCCAGTAAAAGAAACTTGCACCCAGAACAAGTTCAGGTTATATCTATAGGGTGGTCAAGTGGCCAAGTGACGAGTTTGGTCAAAATGACAATGGTTTCTGCCTAAGGCAAAGCTAATCTTGACTCTTGTCTGTGACTGGCGCAGATCTGCCAGTGGCTCAGCCTGGCCAAATACACTGCTGGTGAGTTTGGGGCTCTCACCCCGTAATCCCGTAATCCTCCCTAACTTGTTCCTAAATTTTGCTCGGATGCTTTGCCCTTCGCCAGGTTCAAGTTTCGTCATCGTCGTCTTTGAATAACACTAGCTGGTGTGCTTCCTTGTGCGGACTTAGTTGCCTTCTCGCTTCGAGGGCCTCTCGTTTGAATACAAGCCTTTAAGATCCCACACACGATTCTGATTGACAGCCAGCCACCATCTGCTCTCTTCCCCCCACTCTGCTGTCACACCCTTGTCTTCAGTGATCATTTCATGAAGATGAGTATCAAGCAGGGCCATGATGGAAGAACGGATTCTTCTTAACACAGTGCAGATGAATCCCGAGTTTATCCGGTCTTTAATGTGTTCACTTGCAGATGGGTTTTGGATCTCCACTACTTTCCCATCCCTTCACATTGATTTGGTGGCTTGATTTTTAACTTCTTGACTTTAAAATATCCAGACTTTAATGTGTTAAGTTGGGGCTAGAATTTAGTGTGAGCCCCAAACCCATTCCTGAATCTATGCCATTACTTTGTTTATTTATTTTTAATTAATTTGATGTAATTTGGGAGCCAATATATGTCATATCCTTCCATAGTTCAATCATAACACAATTGAATATTTTCAAACATAATTGTCAAACATGATTGAATAATTTCTCACATAATCATACATGTTTTCCAAGCATACTTTTCCTTTCTGGACTTCTTGACATCACCTCCCTCTTGTCTGCCAAACCCTTCTAAATCCCCCTACCCCCAAACACTTGTAATATTTTCATTCCCTCTAGGTTCAACATCCCTGAGTTTCATTTATTGAAAAATAATAAAACAAATAACAGCTTCACAAGGGTAAGCCCCAATGAGCATAAGAAGAATATAATAGAATCATCGTCACAGGGTTGCCAGGGTAATATGTGTCTTCATACAGCATAGCAGGCATGATGCACCAAAACCTTGTTGGTTGTTTGCCAACCAACAACCTTGTTTACACCGCTCTTCTTCTACCTCAGATACTGGGTGTTTTCTGACTTAAGTCCTCAGATTATAAGTGTGTCTTGGGTAGAATCCAGTTCACCCAATGGAGTTCCCATTTGGAACCTCACCGATGCAACCTCTAGAGCATGATATTCTAAAATCAGGAATATAATAAAATTTTAAATTCATTTGCATACATTAAATATTAAATTAGACCTGGCCAAAGACGGAATAAGTGAACTGGCAGATCAATCAGAGGACATTATCTAGAATGCAGAATAAACAGTTCCATTAAGGAACTTGTAAACCTATGTGTTTTACTAAAGATAATATATATACAAATACATGTTTGCATTCCATGTTTAATCCCTGCCAGATTGTATGACTTCTCCCACTTGTATCTCACTGTGGCTTGAGAGGCATAAAATAACAATTGTCTGAGGTTCAGTCACTAGCAAAAGTCAATATCTGTAGTTTAATCTGGTTTTTCAATAGGGATTCAAAAACTTATAATACTCAATTTATAAATTGAGTCTGTGGCCTTAACTGTTTTGATAGCTTCATACAAATGTCATCCTATACATTATACATAATAAATATCTTCCTAATAGACTCAAAAGTGCAGTTCTAATGTCAGAGTTTACTTTCCCTTGGCTTTATTTCTCCCAATATTTCATCTCTATTAATAAAACAAAATGCCTATGCTGCTCCGTTTGCATACCTGTTCAGCCACTTACCATTTATATGATCCTAGACAAGTTACTTAACCTCACAATTTCCTGGTGTGTAAGAGGAGCCTAACAGTGCATTTCTCACATACTCATTGTAAAGGCTAATGAGATAATGCAAGTAAAGTAAAAGGTGCCTGGCTTCTAGCGTGTAATTGCTGGTAGCTATTGCATTCAGTTCTGTTCCCTGCTTTTCCTCCCTTTTGTAGTCCCTACGCTCTGTCCCCTTTTTATAATTCTCATCAATCGGACCAATTTACATTCAAATCCCTGAAATGAAATTCTGGGAGGAAAAGAATAAAAAAGTAAGATGCATCTTAGAACTGCCCCTAGGAGAAATAAGTAATACACAGTAATAATCCAGAAAATTCCTAGGCATTTTCTCTGTCTTTGTGGGATAGTATCTCTTTCTGCTTATCGATTAACAAGTGGTATACCTTACTTCATTAAATCTAGGGTCACTGTGGTGTCATAAATTCATCGGCAGTATTTTCTTCTTGTTTTGTTAGGAGCCATTGAATCCATTCAACTCAGGGACCCCCTCGACATGCAAGAAAGGAAACACTGCTCCCGTACCATCCTCGCCATGGTTCTTACGTTTGAGCCCAGTGTTGCTGCCACTGTGTCAGTCCATCTTGACCAGGGTCTTCCTCTTTGTCACTGCCCCTCTACCAACCGCGATGTCCTTCTCCAGGAAGTGGTCTTTCCAAACCACATGTCCAAGGCTACAGGAGTCAGAGTCTCACCATCCTCGACTCTAAGGACGTTTCTGGCTGTATTCTTCCCAGACAGCTTGGTCTGTTCTTTGGGCACTCCACGAGACTTTCCGAATTCTTCTCCAGCATCACAGTTCAAATGCATCCATTTTTCTTCAATGTCCAATTTTCACAGGAATGAGTTTTGTTTTTCTCTCTAAGTGGTATATAGGATAGCTATGAGTCAGAATTGACTCCAGGGCAATGAGTTTGGTTTGGAATTTAAAATAAGGCTGTAGCGGGCTTAGCCCCGGTGGCGTAAGTGGTTGAGTGCGGGACTGTGGCCCGCGGGCTTGGCGGTTCAAATCCAGCGGCGGCTCTCAGGAGCGGCACTGGGTAGCACCCACAACCACCAGAGGCAGTGAGCCCCCCCCCCCAAAAAAAACAAAATAAATAAATAAATAAAATAAGGCTGTATTTTGTCATCATTGGCTTCTTAGATTCGATGAAATGTGATTATTCAGAAAGCCAGAAGAATTCCCCAGTATTTCCTGGGAAATATCATGGTGTACGGAAAGAAAAGGAGGAACCTCACACTCACAAGAGTGCTAACAAGACTTGTGTTAGCATCAGTGTTTCTCTCCAGACCTGTAATTAGTGCCAGCAGGAAGACTGGCACTGGTTAGTAGCCACAGAGGTGTAATTTTTCAGGTGTTCTAACTGTAGAAGAAGGCTAAATTCAGTTGGTAGACACCAGTATAAACAACAGTTCTTTCTGATGCCCCTCTATTCTGATTAATCAGAGATCATGCCAAGCCAGTGGTGCAGTTATATCACCCTGGGCTGCAAGTTGTCTTACATATTTTTGGAATGTAAGCAGAATATAAATCATAAATATCTAGTCTTTATGAACAGGTAGGCTTCCAATAAAATATAACCTCCCTGGATTGACTGTTAACAATGAGTTGTTGTGTTTAAAGCAATCATCAATAATCTGGGGGTGACAAGAAAGCCCCCTCCAGGAACTTCAAGACAAGATTGCCTTCTGAGAAGTAAAACATAAAGTCAACACCTGATGGATGAGAACAGAGAGATGTAATCCCAAACAGGAGGGAAAATGGCTTCACGCCTTCAAAGCAAGAGTAGGATAATCTGATCAAATTGGTTCACTTCTGTGTGGAGTGGGGAGGGGGAAGCATCTTAAGGGAAGGTTGCTTAGCTTGTCACGCCGAGAACAAAAGTCAAAGTCAAAATTGGCCTGGGGAAAGGTCACTTGGCCCAGTGGCCAGCTCTGTGAACAAGAAGTGCCACTGTGGTGAAGCAAGATGCAGCTGTCACTCCCACCATGAATGACGGGCTACTCTCATGCTAACGTCCTGTTTCCCAAGCACGGTCAACTACGGGAAGGAATGCGGAATGCGCAGGCTAGCAAGACCGCGCATCCTCTGCCTTCAAAGTGATAGTTGCTTCACCACCGGACATTATGACACGGGCGTTCTTGGTTAAGACACCACTGCCAGGATCCTGGTTAACTAGCATCCCAGCACACACCCTCACCACCTTTGGAACTGATCCAAGCACATGAGGAGGAGACGACACCCTCAGGAAAATCACCAGGCCTACACACTCTCCATTGTTGATGAGTGGTAGTCTTACATAGATCATATCCCTCTGCTGTGCAAGCTGAGCTGGGAGTCCTGGAAGGAAGGAGCTCTCTTCCTAGACTCAAGTAGAGTCACGTTCCACTACACTGTGCAACCGTCCATTGGATGTAGCGTTTGTTTCAGTCAAGGATGAGATCTGTTTACAGACTTCACATTGCTTCACTTGCCCTTATTTCCCAAATCCTGCTATGCTCCTCTGGGCCTTGCTTCCCACTGACAAGTGGTTGTGTCTGTTGAACCGTTCTTTCTGGGCATTTCTTTCTCAGTGGGAGGAGTGCCCATCAACACCCCCCCCACCACCACCACCACCATGCTCCCAAGCCTCCTCACTACGGAGCAGGAACATCTGCTCTCATCTTAACACAGTGCTGGCATGCTCAACCTCCCTGCTTAGTTCCCTTCCTTGCTGTTCTGGTTTTCTTTCTGCCTCTGGGTCCCTCTGAGCTGTTCATCACACTCTTGGTTTGGGCTTGTGAATTTTCCCCTATTTCCCTCACCAACTATCACTAATCTCATTTCTTACATCACAGCATGAAAAAGGAGCCAAGAAAAAGGTGTAGGAGAGAACTCCATACAGCCTTTTATAAAAAGCTCATCAGACTTTGTTCTGTAAGCCAAGGGTGGGAAGCCATTTTTCTGCCAATGGCCATTTGGACACTTACTAGCCGACTTTATTTGGTGAGATATTTAATGAACTCATTCCGAATGTGATGACTGGGACTACTTCTCTTGGTGAGGCCTTGATTATTTCCAGAGCCTTGTAGAGCCCAAAGGCCAGGCATTCCCCTCATCCCTACTTAAACAATAAAAACAATCACCATGTTCTCCTGCTGCCTAGGGGGTGTACTTTCCAGGTACAGGCCGTCCCACCAAAGAGCTATTGACAGGAACCCTATTCGAAGTGCCTGGAGGTGTGTGGGAGTCACAGAATCTCCTCCTCTCTTAAAAGCTGGGCATGTTTAGCCCAGGAGGAAGCTCTGTTTCTGAATCAAACAAGGTTCACACCTGTTTGTAACCGTAACCAAGTTAGTCAAGCACCAAGTGAGGGGGGGGGGGGGAAGGGGGGGAACAGGCTCCTTCTATTTAAAATCATCTTATTGGGGGCTCACACAGCTCTTTTCACATCCATCCATCCATCCATTGTGTCAAGCACATTTGTAGATTAGTTACCATCATCATTCTCAAAACATTTTCTTTCTACTTGAACCCTTGGTATCAGATCCTCATTTTCCCCCCTCCCTCATGAACCCTTAATAATTCATGAATTATTAATACTATTTTTTCAGGTCTTGCAATGACCAATGTCTCCCTTCACTCATTTTCTGTTGTCCATGCCTAAGGGTATGTAAGTCGTATGTAGACCATTATGATCAGTTCCCCCCTTCCTCCCCACCTCACTTTCCCCTTACCCTCCTGGTATTGCTACTCTCATTATTGATCCTGAGGGTTTTATCTGTCCTGAATCCCCTGTGTATCCAGCTCTTATCTGTACCAGTGTACATGCTCTGGTCTAGCCGGCTATGTAAGCTAGAATTGGGGTTATGATAGTAGGGGAGAGGAAGCATTAAAAACAAGAGGAAAGTTGTGTGCTTCATCAGTGCTATACTGCACCTTGATTGGCTCATCCCTTCCTTGTAACCCTTCTGTAAGGGGATGGCCAAAATTGTCTACAGATCGGCTTTGGGTCTCCACTCAGCACTCCCCCTGAATCACATTCATTTGATTTTTTTATTCTTTGATGCCTGATATCTGATCCCATTGGCACCTCATCATGACACATGCTGTGCTTCTTCCATGTGGCCATTGTTGCTTCTCAGCTAGATGGCCACTTGTTTATCTTCAAGCCATTAAGATCCTAGATACTATATCTTTTGATAGCCAGACACCATCAGCTTTCTCCACCACATTTGCTTATGCACTCATTTTGTCTTCAGCAATGATGTCAGGAGGCTGGCTGATCATCACAGAATGCTGAGTTATTTGACAGTATTTTTCTGTTGAGGGAGTACTTGCATAGAGGCCCAATGTCCATTTGCTACGTTAATACTTAACATATAACTATATGAACATAGATCTATTTCCCTACTGTTATATATAAATATATTTATATGCATGCCTATATTTGGACCTCTATAAATGCTCTTTAGCTCCTAGTTCTTTCCTCTTTTATTTTCCTCTTGTCCCGTTATCATGTCTGGCCTTCATTGGGGTTTCAGCAATTCCTCTTAGTTACATTGCCCTTGATCAAGCTCTTCCAGGCATCCTACACCCTCCTTGCCATAAGTTTTCATTCACTTGTTGTTCCCTTGTCCCTGGGTTTGTTAACACCCACTTCCTTTCCCCTACCTTCCCCTCTACATGTCCCCCTGAAACCAGTGGTCTGTTGTTTTCTCCTCCGGATTATTTGAAATTTTTCTTGTTAATTTTCTCCAGATTGTTTGTCCCACCTATCTTATCTAGATAGATATTCAGAGACAATAATAAGCATAAAAACAAGGCAGAACAAAACAACAAAGAAAACAAAACAAAAAAACCTGTAAATATTATTCAGGTCTTGGTAGACAGGTTCTTACGAGTAATTTTATGCACTGCCTTCCTTGGCAAGGCCCTTTATCATCCCCATGCTGTTCTTCTCCTTCCTGGATACTGCAATTTACTTCTCACCCTAAGGCCATGACTAGGTCTCATAGCAGACACCCTTAGCCATTTTGTCCAAGGTTTGAGATATGTGGGAGAAGGAGGGTGTTGCCCATAAAATCTCAGTGAGAGGGGAATTATTGCCGCAACTGCAAACCCTGAAGAAAAAAAAAAAAAGAAAAACAGGCAAGACTTGGAGAAAGAAGAGGGGAGGAGGAAACAGGGGTGCCTCAGTAGTAGTGATTTTGTAGGCCCACAGACAATATTCTAAGCATAGCACCCACCTTCTTAAAACAAACAAACCGAAAGCTTTATCATCGGGTTGATTCCAACTCTTCATGATCCTACATGTAATATCTGACACTGTAAGTCTTTACAGGAACAGACAGTCTCACCCATCTCCCATCATGGGGCCAGTGGATTTGAAGCCCAGACACTGTGGTTAGCAGCCCAACGTCTAACACACAGCATCCTTTAACTGCTACTTAAAGTCCTCATCCACCACATTGAATTTAAATCACTCAGTTTCGCAAAGAGGATGTTCACAAGGGACAAAAGAACTGCAAAAGGTGAAAAAAACACAAAGAATCTGGTACTAATGTTACTAGGATCCAGGATTTTCAACATAAATGAAATAGATATAAAATAAAAACTAAGGCAATGTTACTGAAGAATAATTTAGAAGTCAATAAATATGTGTATATTTTCCTGTGCATATTCTCAAGAACAAAACTCAATTAAATGCATACATGTGTACATGGGGGAAATGTTTAAAGTTGACTTGCAATTATCAATTTAAATATGATTATTTTCTCTCATCACAACCTAGCTTTGTCCACTCAAAGGAGTAAAAAGCAATGCCATGCAAATAATGAGGAGCCCAATCAGCACACAGACCTTCATGTTTAAAGACAGCCGCCAGGACCGAGCCCCGGTGGCATAGTGGTTGTGCGCGGGACTGCAGCCCACTGGGTTGGAGGTTCAAATCCAGCAGCAAGGCTGGGCCTCCTACTCCCACCACCGGAGAGCAGTGATGCCCAAAAAATAAATACAGCCTCCAGTCTAAAGAACCAAGGCGTTCTGGGGGTGTCGTGGTTATAGGTTGACCCGTAATCTACAAGTTTGGCAGTTTGAAAGCACGAGCCACTCCTCGGGAGGACAGGACTTTCTGTTCCCCAAAACAGTCTCAGAAACTCATGTTAATAATTAACATTAATTCGACCATGTCCTAAAGGGTCACATTGAGTCAGCATCTGCTCAATGGCAGTGAATTTGCGGTTTTTTATTTTTGTATTTTGTTTTTGTTTGAGTTCGTTTTGCTTTTGCTTGTTTGGGCTTATTAAAAGAACCAGGGTTCATTAAGTAAATGACTTTTTCTAGGCTCAGAGCAAATCGTGTAGAAGATAAACGTCGGTAGGACTCCTTGTGTCAGAAAATTTTAAAACTACATCAAGACAAAGAGTTTTAACAAAAGAAATAAGGGGAAAACTTCTTGGCAGAATCTACTAGAGTTAAACGTAGACAGAACCATGCCCAAACAATTCCCAATTTCACTCATTAGTGCAGAGACATTTCAGAAAGTTTGTGGGGAAATGAAGTTTAAATTTTTCCAGCAACTTTTTGAAACCTCCTCCTATATGCCTCCCTGCTTCCTCTGCACCCCATAAGGCAAAAAAAGTACAGTGGAATTCCTATCAGCATTGTGTTAGTAGTCAAAGCCTGAGGTCAACCTAAATATCCATCTACATTAAAATAGACAATTATAGGCTGAGCCCTGGTGGCGTAGTAGTTGTGTACAGGACTGCTACCCACTGGGATGGAGGTTCAATTCCAGCAGCGGCTCCACAGGAGCAAAGACTGGGCCTCCGACTCCCACCACCAGAGGGCAGTGATGCCCAAAAAACAAAAAAAAAATGGACAGTTATACAAGTACAAACACAAGTATGCAAGTACAAGAGAGTACTCCCCCTAAAAAACAAAAACTTCTCCCCAAGGCTATGTATTTAAACTTCTTATAAATCAACCTTATCCCCTTTAAAGTACTCTCCAGTATACAAATCTGTGATTCCATTCTTGGAAACGTTTTCCAAACTCACCAGTTTGGATGGCTGACAGCACCTGACTCATTGCTTGGTGTTGGTGGTGGTGGTGGTGGTGTTTCTTCACCTCTTCCATATCATCAAATCACTGTCCTTCAAGTCCTGCTTCATTCATGGAAGCAAAAAGAAGTCACACGGAGTGAGGTCAGGTGAGTAAGGTGCACGGGGCAAGAGGGGCATGCTGTTTTTTGACAAAAACTGGAATACTGAAATGACTAAGTGAGTAAGTGCATTGTTGTGGTGGCAAAACCAGTTCCCCCTCTGCCACAAGTCAGGTTTTTTTGTTGAACACTGTTATGTAATCTTTCCAGAACCTCTAAATAGAAAGCTTGATGAACAGGCTGACCTGCTGCAGTGAACTCCAAATGCACTGCGCGTCGACACATTCATCTGTTCGGGAAGTTGATGGATGTTCACCATGAGGTTTGTCATCAATCAACAGTTTACCTTTTTTGAAACGAGAAAACCACTCAGACACTTGCGTTTTTCCCAGAGCACTGTCCTTGTAAGCTGTTTTCAACATCACAACAGTTTTTGTGGCATTTTTTTCCTGAGCAGGAAACAAAATTTCACAGCCACATGCTGTTCTGTTAAATCGGCCATCACAAAAAAGGTTCAAGCAAAAGTGTGTTCGTGAAGAAATTCACTGTGAGCAGAGAGAATTTTCCCAGGTGACAGCACTGGGTGCACTTACTCAGTGCGAGTTTCTTGAATCTCACCTACCAGGAAATATATGTACTACAGAAGGTCTATGCCACGCAGTGCAATTCCAGGTTTTTTTGTGAGGGTCACATGAAAAACAATGAACTACACGTGCACAAAATAACATAGATGAATCTCACAATTATGAGCAAAAGAAGCCAAGCACAAAAGAGTACACATTGCACAATTCCACTTCTACAATACTCCAAAGCAAGCAAGCCTGTCAATGGGGATAGAAGTAAAGACAGAAGTTACTCTTAGCAGGGTCATGGTGATGGGAAAAGGGCAGGTTTACGTGGGTTCTTGATCTACTGGCAATGTTCTGTTTCTGGACTGGATACTGGATACATAGATTCACATTGTGTGCATTTTTTTATTTTGCTATCCACTTAAATTTTGGGGTGCATTTTTATGTTTTTATTTCCAATAATTTTTTTAAGAACCAACTTGGGGGGTTACTATTGTTTGTTTGCTTTGTATTGTCTGCCTTGTTTTTGTGCTTATTATTGTCTCTGCATGTCTATCTAGATACAATAGGTAGGATAAACAATACAGAAGAGAACAATGGGCCACCAATTCCGGGGGACATGGGAAAAGGGAAGGCGTGGGAAAGGAAGTAGGTGTTAACAAACCCAGGTACCAGAGAAGAAGTGACTGAAGATCAAAGGATAGGAGGGCATAGAATGCCTGGAAGGGCTTGCTCAAGGGCAATGTAACCAAGAGGAATTGCTGAAACCCCAATGAAGGTCGAACATGATAGTGGGACAAGAGGAAAGTAAAATGAAATAGAGGAAAGAATTAAGAGGGAAAAGTGCCTTTATAGAAGTCTAAATACAGACATGCATATAAGAGTATATTTATATATAATGATAGGGAAATAGATCTATGTACATATATTTATATGTTAAGTATTAAGGTAGCAGATGGACATTGGGCTCTACTCAAGGACTCCCTTAACATAAGAACACTGTCCTAATAACCTGGCATTCTGTGATGATCAGCTTTCTGACAGAGTGGATGAGCCAAGGTGCTGAAGAAAGCTGATGGTGCCAAGTATCAAAAGATATAGTATCTGGGGTCTTAAAGGCTTGAAGATAAACAAGCGCCCATCTAACTGAGAAGCAACAAAGTCCACATGGAAGAAGAACACCAGCCTGTGTCATCATGAGGTGTCAATGGGATCGGGTATCAGACATCAAAGACCTAGAACAAAAAATCGATGTGAATCAGGGGGAGTGTTGAGTGGAGATCCAAAGCCCATCTGTAAACAACTGGACATTCCCTTACAGAAGGATCACAATTAAGAGACTAGTCCTCTAATTTTTTAATGCTTCCTCTCCTCCACTATCATGACCCCAACTCTAACTTTCAACTATGGCTACACCAGAACATGTACACTGGTATAGATAAGAGCTGGAAACACAGAGAATCCAGGACAGATAGATAACTCAGGACCAATAATGAGAGTAGCAATACCAGGGGGATAAGGGAAAATGAGGGAAGAAAGGGGGAACCGATCACAATGATCTACATATAACCTCCTCCCAGGTGGACTATAAGAAAGCAGGTGACAGGAAACATCAGTCAGTTTAAGACATTTAAAAAATGATAATTTATTAATTATTAAAGGTTCTTGAGGGAGGGAGGGTGGGGAAAGGAGGGGAAAAGTGAGCTGATGCCAAGGGCTCAAGTAAAAAGAAAATATTTTGGAAAAGATGATGGCAACAAATGTACAAATGTGTTTGACACAAAGGATGGGGGAATGGATTGTGATAAGAGCTGTATGAGCCTCCAACAATTTTTTTTAAGATGGAAAAAGAAGGATGATAGGAAAACAGTCAACACAAAAGGTATGAAATAATCATAAAGTCCACAAGTGGATGTAATAACTTCAAATATCAATGGACTGAACTCACCCATTAAAAGACAGAAAACTAGTGAACTGCCTTAGAAAACTCAACTCATCAATCTGCTGCCTACAAGACACAGATCTCAAGCTTGCAGACAAAAATAGACTGAGAATCAAAGGCTGGAGAAAAATATACCAATCAAATGACAATTTTTAAAAAGCAGGCTTGCAATTCCAATCTCTGAAAAGAGTGATCTCAAGGTAAAAGCCGTAACAAGAAACAAGGAGAGGTGCTCTATAATGCCCAAGAGAATAGTAGACCAAGAACCAGTGATCATAACAAATATATACATACCCAACGAGAGACCTGCAAAATTCATCAATCAAATGCTCCAAAAGATAAATAAAAAAATCACAGGCTCAACAATCATAGGTTGTGACTTTAATACACCACTCTCCGAAAAAGAGCACAGGAAAAGAAGCTTAACAAGGAGGCTACAGAACGGAACTATATAATGAGGCGACTTGACCTGATTAGACATTTTCAGAGCTCTTATTCCTAGCTAACAGCATAAGTCAAAGGAAAGACATCAAAGGTATTTGTCTGGGGAAAGAAGAGGTGAGACTATCACTATTCACAGATGACATGATTTTATATATGGAAAACTACAGGAACTCCACAAGTGAAGTGCTAGAAGTGATAGAGGGATATGGCAGAGTGGCAGAAGTCTATTGGATTCCTATAGACATCAGACAAGACCACAAAGGAGATAAAAAAGATAATACCCTTCACAATAACCAATAACAAATTGGGATATAGGGATATACCTAATAAACCAAAATTGTTGTACAAGGAAAATGTGGCAGTCATGTACTCATGCCAATTTCATGACTGGGAGTGTAGGGGTGGAGTCTAGTCTGTCAATCTGGAGATAGCCAATGAGGCCTTAGTGCAGGCATGGCTTTCTCTGAGAATTCTGGGAAAGCTCACGTTATTTCCCTCATGGAGGTGAGACTATAAACTTAGTCTCTTGAAGACACACTACTAAGGACAAGATGGCAGCATGCTGACAGACCCTGAGTCCTGGAGGAGCAAGAGGAGAAGTCACATGGGCTTACCCCGATGGAACCAGAACTCTGGGACCAGAGAAGCCACATGGAGACTCCTGCCAGTGCTGAGATGCTTCTACCACCACTGGATACACAAGACTCTGCAGCCCCTGGCCTGTGATTGTCCTGGCATCATTGCATATGCCTCATGAGTCTGAAGAGGACTTAAGGATTGGTATCAGTTATATGGGCTAATATCGGACTTATAGACTTGGACTGGACTAGATTGGGGTGCTTTTTCAATGTTCCATTTCCCTTGTATATAAACCTATCCTTTACATACATATGCATGTTTATGAATTTGTTTCTCTAATCTACCCAGACTGACACAGAAAACTACAGAACACTATTATTAGAAACCAAGGGTTACTCCACAAATGCAAGATTATCTCGTGCTTATGCCTTGAAAGATTTAATATAAGAAAGATGTCAGTCTTTTCCAAGTCATTATATACATTTAACGCTATCCTGATACAAATACCAACAACATCTTTGTTCAAAGAATTGGAAAAACTGACTACAAACTTCATATGGAAAGAGAAGAAGCTCAAAACTAGCAGAGAACTCCTCAAGAAGGACAAAGTCGGGGGGCTTGCTTTCCCTGACTTTAACACCTTATTTTACAGCCATACCACAGTGGTTAAACTTCATGGTACTGATATAATGATGCTCAGACCAGTAGAAAATAACTGAAAACCCAGAAATGAAATCAGTATATAGACAACTGATTTTTGATAATGGCCTAAAAAATATCAAATGGGAAGAGATGCCCTCTTCAGCAAGTGTGCTGGAAAAGATGGATATCTACAGTGGCAGTTGCATGATCTGTCAACTTCAGTGAAGTAGAGTCTAGTCTGTCAATCATGTCATAGCCAATGAGGCTTCTGTGTGGGCATGGCCTTCTGTTGAGGATTCTGGGAACTTCTGTCTTCCTCCCTGGAGGCAGGACACACTCTCTGATTCACGTTCCTGATGGCAACCCAGATGGAATTACACTAATGGAGCTATGTGGAGACACACTCCAGCACTGAGATGCTTCAACCAACATCGGATCCATAAGACTTCCCATCCACTGGCCTGTGGTCTTCTTGTATTCAGCATTGCATGTGTTGTGTGAATCTGAAGAGAAAGTTCTAGATTGGTACCAGACATATGGGCTAATATCAGACTTATGGACTTGATCTGAACTGGCCTAAGATATTTTCTTTTATATAAAACTCTTTCTTAAACTCCTATGAGTGGCTATGCATCATTTTTATAGTCCACCCAGACTAACACATCTACCAGCAGAAAAATTAAGTAAGACCCTTGTCTCACTCCATGCACAAGAGTAAACTCAAGGTGGATTACAGACCGCAATGTGGAACCACAATTATTAAGGCCATTATGGAGGGAAACAGAACAAACCTAAGAACCTGGGAGCAGGTAATACATAGGTTATTGGAAATAGTAAAAGATACAAACACCTAGGAAGTACAAACTGACAATTGGGATATACTGAAGAGAGGAAACCAGTGTACATCGAAAGAATTCACCAAGAGAGGAATACAGCCCACAGACTGGGAAAACATCTTTAGTAATGACACAGCAGACAAAGTCCTTATTACTAAATCTAAAATAGTCTGTTAGCTGCAATAAAAAAATTTTTAAATGCCCATTGAGGAGGTAGGCAAAGGATCTGAACAGATATTTCACAATGGTGGAAATCCAAATGGCCAATAAACATATGAGAAAATGTCCCCAATCATTAGCCATAAGGGAAATGCAAATTAAAGCAATTACAAAATACCAGCTAACACCCTCAAAGCCAGTCCAATTAAAAAAGTCGGAAAGTGACAAGTGTTGGAGTTGTTACGGTGTGAAATGAATTCTCATCCACTACTAGTGGATCTGTTGGCATGTGCAACCATGATAGAAATCAATTTGGTGATACCTAAAACAAATGGAAATCAAGCTACCATATGACCCAGCAATCCCCCTATTGGGCAGATACCCAGAATAGGTAAGAAACAGACCCTGGCCAAACATCTGCACGCTAGTGTTTATTGCAGCGCAGAGAGTTGGAAACAACTTAACTTCTCATCAACAGACAAATGGAGTAACAAACTGTGGTTCATACATACAATGGAGCACTACACATCCCCAAACAGCAGTGATGAACGCATGAAGCACATCGTCACATGGGAAAAGTTGGAGGAAATTATGCTAAGTGAAGCAAAACAAGCACAAAAGGACAGGTACAACATGAGTCCCGTAAAGTAAACTTTAAAAGCACAAGGGACTCCCCTGCATTTCCAGTTCTCATCTCTGCCAGTGCACCTCCTCCAGTTCAGCTGGATTTGCAAGGTAGAGTTGGGACCATGATAGTTGGGGGAAGGAAGCCTTCAGAGGAAAGTTTTATGCTTCATTACTACCTCACTGCACCTTGACTGGCCCATCTCTTCCCCGTGACTCCCCTGTAAGGGGGCGTCCAATTGCCCACAAGTGGGCCTTGGGTCCCCACCCTTCTCTCCCCCTCATTCTTATTGATTTGATTCTTGTTCTTTGATGTTTTATATCTGCTCCCTTCAACCCCTTGTGATCACACAGGTTGGTGTGCTTCTTCTATGTGGGTTTTGCTGCTTCTGCACTAGATGGCCGCTTGTTCACCTTCAAGCCTTTAAGATCCCAGCTACTTTATCATTTGGTGGCTTGGGACCAGTGGTGAGAGAGGAGTTACCAGATGGGTGAAGGGAAGGTGGGGTAGAGAGAGTGAGCCAACTGTGGGGATCTACAGATGGCCTCCTATCCGGAGGACAGACATCGGGAGGAGTGGGCAGGGGGAGACACTGGGCAGTCTAAGTTATGACAAAAGAATAATAATTTATAAAGTAATGAGGACTGGGGGGTGGGGGTGGGGAAAACAATGGAGGGGGAAGGAAGAAAAGCTGATATCAAGGGCCCCAGTGGAAAAGTGAATATTTGGAGAATGCTAACCAAAGCAGGCATGTGAAGGTGCTTGGCACTGTGTATGTAACTATGTATTATGAAAAAGCGATGTACGAGCCCCCAATAAAATGATTAAATTAAAAAAAAATAAAACAAGCTATGAAAAAAAATTTTTAAAGCACAAGAGGCACGGGGGAAGAGCAATTATATGCATAACTTCCCAGCTGAGGCCCAGGCACTCTGCCAGGGGTCAGACCCAACCCAAGGATGCGTATGACAGGCAACAACGGAGGGGGAAAGGAAAAAAAAAAAAAAAGAGGACTGGGACAGTGAGCGAACAGGGCACTAACACCCCCCCCCCCCGCACTGCTTTCCCCCCTTTGGGAAGGGTATTGTTTATGTCTCCAGAGAGAGAAAGGGCCAAATCGCAACCTGGTACGCCAAGCCTTGAGGGCAACACACAGGCATGGAGCAGTGAACAAACAGAGAGGTTGCTGGGCTGGCATCCATCCAAACTATGTCCATCTCCTCCCCCCCAAATTCCACTACAGAGGACATCTCAGAACGTACAGACTGGAGAGAGTGGCGGGTCTGTCAGACTCCCCCAAACCTGGGCATAACACAAGGGAGCACAACTGAGCAGCAAGGGAAGTAAAGCAACAAAGCCCCATCAGATCTGATCAGAAAACATTCATGTGAGTCAGCAGACAGACCTGGAACCATTCATGGGCAAATTTTTGGTTTTGTTTTCTTTTTTTATGTCTCTTGTTATAAGATATGCAAGATAAACAATCCCAAGGAGAAAACAATGGGGAACAGCAGGGAGGAGGTGGGGAGTGGGGAGCCATCAAACCCAGGGATAAGGGAACAACAAGAGACCTAAAATTGATGGTGAGGAGGACACAGAAAGCCTTGTGGGTTTCTATCAAGTGCAATGTAGTCGAGAGAAAGTACAGAGAGCCAAATAAGCATGAAACATGATTGTGTGACAGGAGGAAACTAAAAGGAAATAGGGGGAAAACTAGGAGGCAAAAGACAAGTGTAGAGGTATAAACATAAGCATGTACATATGTAAATATATTTCTATATAATGATGGGGTATAAGTCTACATACATATATTTATATGGTGCTCAGGGTCTTAAAGGTGCATAGGGTCTTAAAGGCTTGAAGTTCGGCAAGCGACCATCTAACAGAGAAGCAACAAAACCCACATAGGCGAAGTATGCCAGCTGTGTCATCACAAGATGTTGATGAGATCAGGAATTAGGCATCAGAAGACCCAAAACAAACAACCATTTTGATGTGAACAAGGCGGGGTCGGAATGGAGAGCCAAAGCCCACCTGCAGACAACTGGACACCCTCACAGAAGGGTCACAAGGAAAGCACAAGTCAGCTGGCATGCGATCTAACACCAAGGAAATATACAATATTCCTCTAGTTCTTTAATACTTCCTCCCCCTCTTCCCCAAGTACCATGACCCCAGTTTTACCTTACAAATTCCACTGGACTGGAGCATGTACACTGGTATAGATAAGAGCCCTCAACACATGGTATCCAGAACATAAATCTCTTCGGAACAATATTGGGAGTAGTGATACCATAGGGGTCGGGGAAAGATAGAGGGAGAAGAAGGAGAAAGGGGGAACTGATCACAATGATCACTATATAACACACACACCCCAGAGGGATTAGCAACAGACACGTGGGTAAAGGGAGACAGCAAATTGTGTAAGATATAAAAATAATACTAATTTATAATTTATGGGGATGGGAGAAGGGTGTGGGGAGAGGAGCTGATACCACAGCCTTAAGTAGAAAAAAAATGTTTTGAAAATGATGATGGCACCATATGTACAAATGTGCTTGATACAATTGCTGTATGGCTTGTTATAAGAACTGCAAGAGCCCCCCAATAAAATGATTTATTTTTTTAATTGGGTAAAAGCTTGTTACTTGACTTGACCAGAGATTCATACTGCTGCCAAAGAATCATCACAGAGGCAATGTCCCAAAAGCAAAGAAGAGGGCTGTATCTTTTTGAAGGAGAGATCTGATGATGACCAGCACAATTCAGTGACTGAATTCAGGATCACAAATAAGGGAACAGCCTAGCCTTATGTGCCTGCCCTTCTGCTACAAATTAGGCAGTGGGTCTTCATGATTGCATTAGAAACATCTGAGAAGATTTTTAAACTCTCCTAAACCTGCACTACACCTCTACCAGGTCCTCCGGGGTGGGACTCATACATCAATGTTTTGTAAAGTTTCTCAGAGGACTGCAATATACAGTCAAGGTATCTTGCAAAAACTCATGCCCTGGGTCTAAATTCCAGTTTATAGAGCACTGTTTCTTCAACTGACTGCATATTAAAATTACTTGAGGAATTTTTAAATTGGGACTCACTAGGCTTTATCCCAAAGAATTCTTACTTAATTGGATTGTGATAAGAAACAAGTGTCTATATATTTTAAGGTTGTCTTGAGAGAGTGTGATCTGCAGCAAGATTGAGTTTTGCTATGAGAAGAGGACAATTGAATAGACCAAAGACACAGCCAAATCTGGAATATCGGATTTAATAAGACCACTCTTTAAAAAAAAAAAATCAATGTCCTGGGGCTAGTACAAACTAGCCTATGTCATAAATAAATAAATCATAATCATAAATAAATCATTATTAATTTGATTTAAAAAGCTATAAAGGTATATTAGGCAATTGGGAGAACTTTACTATTAATTTCAGATAGTTAATATTTTTAATAGTGACAATGGCATTGTGGTCCTACACACAAATAGCTACACTCTTAAGTGAAATATGCTGGAGAACGACAAGTGACATCATATGTATACAATTTACCTTCAAATGGTTTAACAAAGAAGAAGTGTAGACAGAAAAGTCAAGCAAATATGGAAAGATGCTAATAATTTTTGAAGGTATGTTGTAGGTATATGAAAGATAATTATGCTATACTTTCACTTTTTCTATATGTGTGAAATATTACGTACTATAAAGCTAATAAAATGAGAGAATCCAAAGTGGAGATTAAAATCTACTCACCAAGTGCTATTTGAATTTCTTCTCTCTTTCTTCTCACCCTCAAACACACCCAATGATCAAAGCTGCATTTCTCAACCTCTGCCCCCTGGTTTGTCCATGGAAGTGGGGTGAGGCACCAGCACAGAAAGGCATTATTTCCCAAGGTTATTTCATTCTCAATGTTATCCACCATTTATCATATCCTCACAGTTTTGTATCACTACCACAAAACACAAATATGTTCTCTTGTTCTCTTTGCTTTTAGCCAAGAACCATCTGACATCAGCAATGATATCCCTTTGCAGTACAGCAAATTATTTCACATGACCCAACTAGCTATAGTCTTTGTAAAGCTCACCAAGTGACTGGCTAGAACTATGCGAATGTAAAGAGCTTATGGCTCATCAAAGGCACTGGAAAGCTTGATAATAATATAAAGAAGGTCAATGTCACGGGATGCAGGGGTGTTGTTGTTATTGGTAGGTGCCATGAAGTCAGTTTCAACCCTATGCACAACAAAATGAAACACTGCTCAGGCCTGTGCTAGTCTCACAATGGTGGAAGTAAGCCCGTGCAGGTGAGGTACATGGAATTCTGATGCGGAGAGTGGTCGTGGGTTGGTTGGTTTGGGGTTTTTTTTTTTTTGCCATTCCAGTAGGCTTAAAAGTAGCTGTTCCAAGTGCAGAAAAGATCTCACAACCATCAAGAAAGAAGAGCCAATAATGGAGCATGTCCAGGAGGCAGAGAGCTGTGACACCAGAAATTATGAAAGACAGAAAGAAGCGGTAGCAGAGACGTGGCAACAGTAGAGGCAGTGGAACCAGGAGACCGCAGAGACAGCAGTGTGGGCTTGTTGGTCCACAGAGAAACGTGAGTGTCTTTGGGCAGGAGGATTGCTGGTGGTGTGGATGCCCTTGAGTACTTGGTTAGCAGGGCTTAAATAGCTTTGTTGCAATTGCTGAAGCCTGGCAGAGGCCAGGTCCAGGTGCCGGCACTGGAGAGAAGCATGGCAGAGAATTAATAACTAAAGGAATAACTGTATCCCAAGTGTTCTTAGTCTTCTCTCTCTCTCTCTCTCTCTCTCTCTCTCTCTCTCTCTCTCTCTCTCTCCCTCTCCCTCTCCCTCTCCCTCTCCCTCTCTTTAAATCAGATAGGAGCAAAGATGTTGCAAGTCCTGCTCACACAAAGATTAATCACATGTCATGAGAGCCTCAATCATCATTTTATCTCTGTTCTCCAAAAGAAGGAACAGGTAAGGATTAACTTTACTGATGGTCCCTGCTGCTTCTCTAGTAAGCCCCATAATTGTGAGTTTTGTCTGCAAGTGCTGTGTGGCCATTTCAATGGATCATCAAACCCAGGAGAAGAGCAGATAATGCGGTGGGAATAAGTGGTGCCAGAATTGATCAAAGGGGGTGAGAGTGCCTGGTTGTGCCATTGTCAATGAATATTATTGAAAGTATTGTCTTATTACTTACCCCCATTGTTTTTGGTAAGGGACAGTGTCCTGTCCCTTAAGAGTTTAATCTAAAAAAAAAAAAAAGAGTTTAATCTATAGAAGTCAACAATTCATGTATTTCAGTTCATAGTTAGGTTATATTCTTATAATTTACTTTTCTCAACTGTGTTTTAAATTTTATACCATCGGCTAAATTAATGACTTTATCAACAGAATTACCTTATGCCCCAGAGAGATTATGGATTATGTTCTCTAACATAGAATGACAATGTTGACTCTAAGGTGAATCAGAGACATATATGTCTTGATACTCACCCTCATGAAGAGATCACTGAAGATATGGGTGCTTTAGCAAAGTGTGATAAAGAAATTAGATGGTGCCTATCAGAAAGAATAGCATCTGGGGTCTAAAAGACTTTCTTCAAACAAGGTATCTGTGTTAGACAAGGTTCTCTAGAGAATCAAAACCAGGACACTTATGATTAGGTAGATAGGTAGATGGAAAGATAGATAGGGCATGAAGAAATATAATAGCTAATTAATCCACAGCAGTACAGAGGGCTCAGTTCACCTCACTTTGTGCAACAGTTAATATACTGGAAGTCCTTCAACTTATGAGGGCTGCTGGGTCCAAGGTCAAGTGATCAGAGAGCTAAGTCTTCCATAGAGCAATGCAGGCAGTCCAGTCTTAGGCAGCAAACAGCAGAACAGGTCACCAATAGTCCGCCAGGTGACACAAGATCTGACAGTCCCAAGCTCAAGCGATATGCACATCAGGAGCATGGTGAAGCAGGTCTCGAAGGAACCTCAAGCTCTAGCAACACAATCCACTGATTGGGTGTCTCATGGATAATATAGCTCACAAGTTAAGGCAGAGAACTAGATAAGGCAGCTGCACACTGGTCTGATCACCAGAGAACAAGAGAAAGAGAGGCAGGACTTATGGAGTCATTTCTCTCTTTGCCCTCCAAACTGCAACCTTATTAATTCCACATGTTCCTATTGACCAGATTGTCACAATAAACCTACCTATCACACCATCTAAGTGAAGTATTAACCAAGTCCACATGGAAGAAGCACACCAGCCTGTGGGATGTAAGAATTATAGATAATATAATTCAAATCCAAAGGAGGAAATAGCATCAGAGCTTAAATTGTGAACACCCAGTTTGCAGAAAGCTGTGGATGACAGTGGAAGCCCAAAATTCATGTGCAGAGTCAACATACAGATTAAGCCTCCAGTGAATACCCTCTGACCATAGTTGACGGATATGAATAGCCTTGTTATCAGAGAGTATTTTAGAGACAGGTACAGTAGAGACAGTTAGGCTACAATGTAACCTCTTATTTGATCCCCCTTCTGGCTGATTTAAAAGTTGTGTCAGTTAAAAATAAATAAATATAAAGAGGAAATACACATGGATTAAGCTTCCAGTGAATCCCCTCCAGAGACCAGGGGTGTGAATAGTCTTGCTATTATGCAGAAGTGCTTTGGAGAGCAGATTGTGACAGCTCTAGGTACGTTAAAATTGAACATCTTACCATTTGATCTCCCAATTGACATAAAGTTGTTCTGGTTTTAAATATGTTCTGTTTTCTATTAAGGCTCTTCTCTATTTTATTTTGTGATTGTTGTTAGCTTTTTTGGGTTTTGTTTCTATATGCTTTTCAGCTGACGAAATCGAAGCTGGGTCAATCTATCGAGACAGTAATTAATTAATGGTTCTTGGGGGTGTAGCGGTGGTTAGGGGGAAATGAGCTGCTAAAAGGAGTATAAGAAAGAAGAGAATGGTTCTAAAACTGATTGTGATACTGATTGCACAACTCTTCTTGACATGACTGAACCACTGAATTGTATGACATGTAGATTATGTCCCTCATAAAACTGTTTTTTTAATAGAGGTTGGAGGATAGAGATATGTCTCATAAGACTCGACCTTGGACTGTTTGATGCTGATGCTGATTCTCTCCCCCTGGTGAAGGTGAAGAAGTCAGACTATTAGGTATTGAGATATAGGGACAGGGGTTTGTCTCTCCCACGCCTGCACAAGCCCCATAAAGGAGGGTAGGGAGAGCTCAGGCGACATCTAAGAGGACCCCCTCAAATTTGAGCCCCCAGCCAAAAAGGATGTACACGTGAGCAGTCCAAACTAGGCCCGGGCTCAAAACATCACCCAGGTGGGCTTAACCCAGCCCATGGGGTCAACCAATACCTTCAACCACATCACCCGCAGTCGGCGGGTGGGTCAGAATGAAGACAAGAAGCACGCTCTGGGATTTACTCTTACACTCTTGGCCCAGCGCTCTCAGACCCCAAACACCCCCGATGACTCTCCTGCCCCCTCTCATGCCCCACGCTCACCCATGCTCTCACCATGCCTCGATCCTCTTGCCCCGTGCTCAGGCTTCCACAGTCACCTGCCCTTCCTCCCTGGTCCCCTCAGTGCCTGAGATCCCTCCCCCCGTGTTCCGCATGTGTGGGTGCACTGTTCCCCGAGGAACAGTGTTCCTCGCGCCCAGTGGTGAGCCCCAGCGCCCTTCCGCATGACCTGGCACAATTTCCTGAAATAGTGTGTGCACCCTCGAGACTAACACCTGAAACTTCTCCCATGCTTCATTAAAAAAAACACTTGAATTACAAAGTGGACATGAATTCTTTCTCATGCAAAGACAAAAACCGAGGTATCACCCACTCGAGAAACCTGGCAAGACTACAATGCCCCATACCATTGTGATATCTTCACCCCACATCCTCTTTTGAATCAGGCTTCCATTTTCGGTAGCTTCCTGTCGATGTACAGCTGTAGCCATTTTTAAATTATCTCCAGCAAAATTGATGTAAGGACACAGGAGACCCTTTGAACGTTCTCGGAAAAAATGAGTGACGTCGTAATATAAAGAAAAACAGAGGGACTGGGCCCCGGTGGCGTAGTGGTTGAGTGAGGAACTAAGGCCCACTGGCTTGGCGGTTCAAATCCAGCAGCAGCTTTCCAGGAACAAGACTGGGCCTCCCTCCCACTCCCACCAGAGGGCAGTGATGCAAAAAAGAAAAAAAAAAGAAAAAAAAGAAAACAGAGAACTAAATTCTTCCATGAAATTTTTTTTTGAAGTCCCTTGTGGTCATTACATAATCTGATGTTAACTTGTGAGGGTGTGGAGTCTAGCATGTCAGGTTGCAGCTTGATGACCTCACTTGGAGGTTCCACAGAGATAAATACTTCACTGGAGCTCAGATACACACAGACTGTCTACTACACTACATCTTCCTGCTGACAAGACACGTGGAACTGTGCTACAGTCCTGGAGTTTGAGGAGTCTTGTGGAGACCCCTACCAGTGTTTAGACACTTCCACTGCCACTGGTTCCACAAGACTTTCCACACACTCTCCTATGATCTTCCTGCATTCAGCATCATTGAATGTATTGCGTGAGTCTGAAGAGGAATTTATAGATTGGTATCAGACATAAGCTAATATCAGACTGATGGATTTGATCTGAACTGGGCTAGGATGTTTTCTCAATATTCAATTGCTCTTGCATATACATATATGAGTGTGTATGAATTTGCTTTTCTAGTCAACCCTTCATAGTATTTAATAATTTCTGCATTTCATTGAGTCGCCTTTCTTAGGAAACAGGACAATGGGGTTCTCATCTACTCAGTTTCTAGATAGCATTGCAAAGAATGAAAATTCTAGATCACTTAGTTCTGCTCATGCAGAACCAATATACAGGTAGATTAAGCTCCAGTCACTCAAACTGGACAAGGGGATTCTGGCTTAACGTTTCAGAAGACATGCAGCAGGGATGCATCCTTTCCCCATACTTACTCAATCTGTACACTGAGTCCATAGTATGAGAAGCTGGCACAGGCGAAAGAGAACCCAGCGTCAGGGTGACACAAACACTCCAGAACAACTTGTAATACTCAGATGACACAACCTTACTCGAGAGTGAAGACCATTGTAAGCACTTAGTGACAAAGACCAAAGACCAACCTTCAGAATGGATTACATGTCAACATAAAAAAACTGAACCAGTGAGTGACATTTTAATGAATGGAATAAAATATTAAAGAATGAAGAAAATAAAGAAGAGTGAAGAAAAATGAATGTCCTTGAATCATGGGGTGAGGGGAGAGTATTGAGTATACCATGGATGGCCAGAGGAATAAATGGTTCTCTCTTGAAAGAAGTACAGCCAGAATGTTCATTAGACACGAGGACGGTAAAACTTTGTCTCGCCTACTTTAGATTTAGTTTCAGGAAGGACCAATCCCTGGAGAAGGAAATCGCCTTTGGTACAGGGTCAGTGAAAAAGAAGAACCTTCCTAATACGAATTGAGAGGGCAGCTAGAATAATAGACTCAAACAAACCCACCCTTGTGAGGGTGATGCAGGGTCAACCACTGTTCCTTTCTCTCAGACAAACCTGCAGCCCACTCAATGGGATCTGGCAACATCTTATTTCCAAACCTACTGCTTCCAAGTTGACTCCCACTCACAGGGAGTGATCGTATGAGTAAAGCTGCCCCTGAAGGTGCCAAGGCACTGAAGCTTTACAGAAATCCACTGCCACAGCTCTCTCCCACAGAACGAGTGAGTTTGAACTGATGATAACCTTTTGTTGAGGTCACGAGTGAGTGCTTTAATTATGGTCCTGAAAGGACTCTGTGGCAATCACCTACTCAGTCCCTTGGAGACACTCTACTGACAAGACACATGGCACTATGCTGATAGACGCCATGCCTTGGAAACCGGATGAGCCACTTGAAGATCCCTGCCAGCACTGAGGTGTTTACAACCCCACTGGATCCAAAGACATTCTACCTACTGGCCGGTGATCATCCAGCATTTGGCATCACTGCATGTGTTTTATGAGTCTGAAAAGGACTTTGTAGATTGATATCAGACCTATGGGCTAATATGAGACTTATGGCCTTGGACTGGACTGGGTTAGGATGTTTTCTCAATGTTCCATTCCTCTTGTATATAAATCTCTCCCTTATATACATATGTCTGTGACTTTGTTTCTCTAACCTACTGAGACTAGCACAGGCTCCCTCCCTCCCTTTTTTTTTAGCCATAGTAAAGAGCAAACAAACTTCACTGCCACCCACTCCATTTTGACTCACAGGCCTCTGTAGGGCAGAGCAGAACTGCCCTTATGGGTTTCTGAGACCATAAATCTTTGGGAACAGAAAGTCTATTCTTTCTTCCACAGCAGCTGGTGATTTCAAACAACTGACCTTGAAGTTGGCAGTCACACTTGTAACCCACTACACCACCGGGCCTCCCTTTTTATCACGGGCCCCTTTTATCTCAGAACGTCTCATCAGTTAAGTGCTCTTCGGATATCCAGGGGGAACAATACTAGCATGCTTGTTTTCTTTGTGTGTGTGTGTGGCATCACTGTCCTCGTGCTTGTTTTCTTAATGACTTCTCTTTCTCTGTGTAACCAACCAAACAGCGCACCGATTTCCATCTGAGCCCTGAAGACCCATTCACCACCAGATGGAGATCTTCCTCCCAAGTCATGTAGTGGCCTGTTTACTGAAACACAAGAATGTAATTGCAGATTTTATCTGCCTTGGTTTACGTATCTCTTTGCAAGTTGAGTTTGGAGCACACTACATATGTGTGGTTTAAATGGTGCATCCCTTACAGACTAGGCTATAGGTCTCCTTCCACCCCACATTCTGGAGGGCACCACACATCCTCAGACAGAATGTAAGAAAGAAGGAGCCAAGGACTCTTCTTCTAGAAGGCCTTGACCCAGGATGTACCCTAAGTCACTACTGTAAACACACAGTTCCTGAGGACCAGGCTATGAGACTTGCCTGATAATTACACAGTATACACTCGGCCTGACTCAGATCTAAACCCCAGGAGTGTGACATCACACCACACACTCTCAAATCAAACATGACTCCACTCTGAACCAGGCCTCTCGTCACTCCAGCATCTGAAGTTTCTTCCTGGTTACATCCAGTATTGGGATGTCCAGGAAATGCAGGTGCAACCCATCCCTACCAGGTGCAGCCTCTGCTTCATGCGCGGCACAAGGACCTAACAAGGGGCAGGTGCAGGCTCACAGTATAAATCATCAGGTGAGTCACCCTTTAACTAAGCTGCACTGCCCAGCCCCGAGGCACATCTAACCTCAAAGACAGCTTACAAACGAATGGCTAATCTTAGCTTCACAAGTCTGAACACAAGTCAGCTCCGACAGGTCGCCACCCAGAACAAGCTGGAAGGGCCTGACCAGAGGTTCCCAAGGAGGGAGGGCTGCCTCCAGCAGCCATGAATCAGGACAAACCCTGACGACTCCTCATTGGCTCTCCTTCTTACAAAACTGAGAAGGACTGCACACAGTGACCAAATCAACACTGAAAATTAATTTGAACTAAAGAGAGGAGATCTCATCCTCAGAAAAGCTCAGTTCTGGTATGAAATAATGAGTATTCCTGGAAAGAAAGTTTTCATGACATTTTCAAGATTGATCAGGAGGAAGGGAGGCCTTGTGCCCGTCTTCACCATGCTTAAGACTGCACTAAGAGTCTTGGATTTCTGGGCAGAAGCTAGTAAAGGCCAGCCTACTATTGGAGCGTCGTGATTGCCACATGCCAAGGGACCATAGTCAGTCCAGGGATTTACATTTCTAGCAGGATCTGACTTGGCCTGTGCTTCTGATTCACAAAGCCATGGAGTACTGTAGAACTCTGGACCCCAACACTAGTCCGTTCTAGAAGGAGCATCGAGATGTGATGCCGTTGAGTTCCAAATCAACCTTTTCCATAAAAAATAACTGGAAACGGGATCAATCCATTCTTGACCACCAAGTTTTTACCTGAACCTTGCTTTTTTATATAAAACAATATACAGAAATTTCAAAACAAATAAGTACAAAGCTAAATCATATAATCAAATAAGAAACACAACATTGAAAAAACTTTGGACAGCTGCATTATGGCCCATCCCTGGAGATGGGTGAGAAGCTAGATCTGTGGACACAGATGTGGAGAGGAGAGTTATTGTTTAGAAGGGAATCCCCTTCCATTAAATCAACTGGTAGCTGCTTTTCAAGAGTTTTTGTCCTTCTCGGTTTTTTTTTTCCAACTAGAACTTGGCAGGCTTTCTCTAAAAAAAAAAAAAAAAATTTTGTCTAATGTGCTCTGCTGTTGGCATGTCTTTAACTGTTTTCTAAAAGGGTTTACTAAATTGTCATCAATAATATTGATAATATGGTTAACAGTTCCTTATTGTGAGGATTCTTTTCAAATAACTTTCTTAAGACCCATCTTTTTTATCTGAAAGCAATACAAAAAGCCACACAAAAAAACCCAAAGAAAATTATTGCAAAATGCTTGAAACACATCCACAAATGGTTTAAACAATGCATACTAACAATGCCAACTAATGCCAAGTGACCCAAATAGGAACTGCTTTTGTTTACAAAAATCACATGTGTCTGGTCAGATTTCAATGGTTTCTTCAAGCTCTGAGGCAAAATTTTCTCAACATTTCTTGTGGAAATCTTTATATCAAGTACTGATACAGTCAAGTATGGGGGTTCCACTGTGATCCAAGGGAGGGATTTAAAGGTAGTTCAATGTGAGACCATGCAAAATAGTTTCTCGGGCGGCATCATTGCTTTGCTTCTCTCCTGCAAGAATTAAGGACATTGGGGTCTTTCATAAAGAGTACGTTCAGGCAACAGAAACACTGTCCTAAGAAATCTATATCCATCTACAACCTTTGCTAAATGAGCAGTCAAGCCACACAATCCAAAAAGAACTCTGCCCTAAAGAGGGAAGCATGCCCTGCACTGCTCAGGACAAAACAAAGCAAAAAACACCACTGCTATCAACTGGATTCTGACTCAAAACCACCCTATCTAGGGGTTCTGAGGCTGTACATCTTTCATCTTTCTCCTGCAGAGTGACTCGTGGATTTGAACCACTGACCTTGAAGTCTATTCAAAACCCCAAATTGGGCCAACCAGGTTCTTTCACCAGGAGTTTGCCACTTATGGCAAAACTGAGTTAAGTGGCAATTGAACAGACATAGACATTGAAAACTCTTACAATATGTCCAAATTCATGCCAATGCAGTACAGAGAAGGCATCAGAACTCCTACTGGCCCAATTCTTCCAGAGGGCCCGCCTGGCCTCTGAATCCCGACAGTAAGTGTCTCCGTCACATTCATTCGTTGAGTGGCTGTTATTTTGCTCACAACCAAATGAGCTCAGACCAAAACATGTGCTCAAATAATAAAGAAAATGAAGCTATCAGAGCAAGACCTGGAAGCTGGGAGTACAGTTATCTGCCCTCCACTCACTCTAAAGATTGCTTTCCAAATTTGACTTCCTTCCAGCGAGCACTTCCTGACCACCTGCTCTGTGGTGATTCTGTGTCCTGGTGGTGTGAGAGAATCGTTTGTTCAAACGGCATGGGAATCTCTCCTCTCCCTCAAACCCCAGAAATCGTAAGCAGGATTACCTTACAAAGTGAGTCGCAAAAGCTTCCGCCCAACTTTGAGACAGCAGTCTGAAGGGCTTTTTGTCTATATGAGATAATAACCCAAAACCGAACTCCCTGCCGCTGAATGGATTCCAACTCATGGTGATCCCTTAGGACTGTGTAGAACTGTCCCTGTGGGTTTCTGGAACTGCAAATCTTTCCAGAAGCAGAAAGCCTCATCTCTCTCCTGGGGAGTGGCTGGTGGTTTTGAATGGCTGAGTTGGCAGTTGGCAGCTCCATGTGCAGTTCATTATGTCACCAGGGCTCCTTATTCAAGATAGTATTAAAAAATAATTAGATGTCACTTCTAGTTGTGAGACTTTGAATGGCAAGCTAGCTCTGCTAAAACATGCCAACATTTTTAAAGTCCAAGTGGATGGTCAGACTCCCTGGGTTAGGAGAAGGTTACTGATCAAGGAAGCAAAATGTGATCCCTGCCAAGCAGCGTCAGAGTCAGCTGGAGCTCATTTCACCTGGAAGGATCTGCCTCCTCTTTCACAGCGAGGATCATTCACCGTGATGGCCATGTCTTCTATCTTCTTTGAGCTTGAGAAGTGGGCTTCCTAAAGTCTCTGCCAGAGGTACCTTGAAGTAGTAAGGCCACGAGTATTCTCATGACATAACAGAAATCATATAACGAATATAAAACTAATCAGCAAGTGTGCCCTAGTCGAAGTCTACTAGAACCCGTTACCATGGAACGGACTCCAGGTCCGACTGATTCCCGATGTGTCAGGGAGATGGAAAACCCAAGGGGGGTTTTAGGAAGGAGAGCTGCATTTTAGGAAGTCGACACCAGGCCTTTCTTCTGAGATATCTCTTGATGGACTCAAACTGCCAATCTTTTGATTAGCATGGAAGAAGTGTTAACTGTAGGCACTGCTCACAGAGTCCTCTCCTGCTCTAGCCCCTTGTTATATGATAAAAATGCCTAAGCCCTGCTGACGACTCCAAGCTAACTCATGGCGACTGCAGAACAGGGGAGAATCACCCCTGTGAGTTTGCAAGACCTGAGCAGACTCTCTACCTGAGCAGAGACCCCTATCTTTCTCCCTCGCTCGGAGCAGCTGGTGGTTTCAAACTGCTGACTTTCCCATTAACAGGCCAACACGGAACCACTGTGCCACCAGAGCTCCTTTCACTGCCAGTCTAGAGGCGTTTCATAATGCCAAGTCTGCAGAAGAAGATAGCATCGGTTCTATGCATGGGTATCAGGAAAACTGTCAGGACAAGAAATACCAGAGAAGTGATCAGCGGGGTTCTAGGCAGAATCATGTCAGCCCACACCCTCGTCTGGGCACGTGCCCAGTGTGTTGGGGGAAAGATTACTGACAGGAGGAAGACAAGAGGGGTGGGGAGAGCAAGGTAGGACCAGGAAGGTCTGATTTCTTCCCAGGACAAATTCCATCTAAGTGGTTTGCCGATTTTCTGTCCTCCTCCTGTATTTGTTTTCCCTGTGTTTCTTTCCCTCTTTGGGGGTAACCACTCAAAGCAGATCCCAGGCAGGAACACAGGGGAGGGAGCACACCCCACAGAGAAATTCTAACGAAGGCTTCCCTGGGTTCGTAAATCACTAAGGACAGAAGCAATGGCTGCTTGATAGAGATAATGGGCATCAGGGCTGGAAATTCCAGGTCTCGACAAAGCACTGAGGAAAGCTCTCCCTGGAATGAGTTCTCTGTGTCCTCAAAGTGGGTCAGTGCATTCTCTGCCTCTTCAAAGGAGATGACCTTACTAGGCACTTGAAATTGAATTAACCTTTGCAGTAGAATTTCAGTCTTCAGCGTGAGGTGTGCTGGCGGTTAAGATTTCCAGGAGGAGTCCTGGTGGGAGAGTGGATGATGTTGGGAAGAAGTCAGGTTGCTAGACAGCAGAAACTTTCTTCTCTGAGGAAGAGCGAGGGGGGGGGGGGGCTCAGAAACTCACAAGGGTCGTTCTCCTCCGTCCTAGAAGGTCACAATGAGTCAGCATTGACCCCGCAAGAGTACATTTGGTTTGGGGAGTTGATGTTTACAACTGGAGCCTCAAGTCCATTTTGAGTCTGTGCAGGTATTCTGCCTCTCCTGAGTTCTTTCTGACCCTAGACTGGCCATGTAAAAAGCTTGGCCCTCGGACAAAGGATGCTTGCTGTGACTGCCCTGTCCAGGCCTGTCTCACCCTCATAGGATAAACCCTTGCTGGAAGTCAGGGCATGAGGGTAGCACAGTCATGAAGTCTCTGGCCAAGGCGTTTAGAGGGCCCTGAGCCAATCTTGTCAACTTTTCTGCCTTTCCTGGCGCGCATCTCTCCACCGTGGTCCCACTTCTCTCGGCCCCCCTGCAACTGAATTGATTTGCTGCGAGTCTCCTTGGTTTCCCGTGCCTGATAATTTAGCAACATGGCTGTGAATCCTTTGAACACCATTTGGTTTCATTCCTCTGAATGACTTGTTATTGTTGTTGTTGTTGTTGTTGTTTTCTTATCATCCTGCTAATTAAGACTTAATAAAGAGGGCTGCTAAATATATATATTTGAATTGGGGAGACCTTCCCTCCACCCCAAAACACCTTATCAATTTCACTCATAGACTAAAATTGACTAATGCTAATGGTGCATCGTTAAAAAACAACTCTCACCAACACCACAAAACAGCCCACTGCCACAAAGTTGATTCCAATCACACTGTAAATCCTCCTGGGAGCAGACAGCGTGGTCTTTCTCTTGGGGAGCTGAACCGTCAACTTTGAAGTTAACAGCTCGGTATTGTCCCCACTGTGGCCGTAAGCCTCTTTACATGAATGCCATCAGTCCGACCCCAAAGCCTATCCTCAATAGCTTATGTTAGACGCATTTAAATAATGGTTCTACTCATGATTTGTATAACTCTTTGAAAAAATTTGAAACATATCAAGGTGTTAGAAATTTTTGTTTGTTTTGAATGTTTTTTCTTTCTTTTTTTTTTCAATGATTGTATTGGGGGTGCTTACAGCTCTTATAACATTCCATACATCATTGTATAAAACATATTTGTACACATTGCCATATTCATTTCCAAATATTTTCCACTTGAGCCCTTGGTATAAACTCCTCTTTCCTCCCTTTTTTAAAAATGAATCATTTTCTTGGGGGCTCATACAACTCCCATCATGATCCATACCTACATCAATTGTATGCAGGCCACATTTGCACACTTGTTGCCATCATCCTCCTCAAAACATCCTCCCTCCACTAGGGCACAGGTACCAGCTCCCCATATTTCCCTTCGCTCCCCCCCTCCCCATGAACCCTTAATAATTTACAAATTGTTATTACCTTTTAATATTGTACACTATTCAATGTGTCCCTTCACTCACTTCCCTGTTGTCTGTACCCCAGAGAGGAGGTTATATGTAGATCCATGAAATTGGTTTCACCTTTCTATTCCACCACCCCTCCACCCTCCCAGTATCACCACTCCCACCACTAGCCCTGAGGGAACATCTATCCTAAATTCCCCATGTTTCCAACTCCAGTGTACATCCCCTGGTCTAGTCGGACTTGTCTGATATAACTGGGAGCGTGAGTGGGAGGAAGCATTTGAGAACTAGAGAAAAGTAGCATATTTCACTGTACCTTAACTGGCTCATCTCCTCCCTGCAACCCCTCTGTAAAAGGATGTCACTTTACCTATTGATGGGCTTTGGGTCCCCAATCTGTACCCCCCCTCATTTATAATGATATAATTTTAGTTCTTTGATGGCTGACACCAGATCCCTTTGACACCTCATGGTCACACAAGCTGGTGTGTTTCTTTCATGTGGGCTTTGTTGCTTCTTATCTGGATGGCCACTTGTTTACTCAAGCCTTTAAGATCTCAGACGCTATATCTTTTGATAGTCAAACACCATCAGCTTTCTTTAGCACATATCAAATTGTTAGGAATTTTTTAAATTATTTTTAACCTTCATTTTCAATTTCTCTCCCAAATCCTCGGGCATCTTTTCTATTCCTCACAGGGTCCAACATAGCACCAGTTCCCATCACTCAGCCCTCATGGATCTCATTAACATTTACTGTGCCTACCTGGCTGATAAACGATTAAACCTAGAGTTAATTGAAGGGTGGAGAGATAAATGACTCGGTGAGGCTCACCTTTCTAATTCTTGGGTCTCTTGCTTGCTGATGGTTGAACCAGGGTGCAGCTGCCTTAGCCAGTTCCCTGCTTCAGCAGGCAAGGTTCACTTCCTGTGAGACATCCCTGAGGAGAAGCCACATGGACCTACCCTGATGCAGTCCTGGATGCTGGCTGGAGACCTTTGCCAGTGCTGAGAGGCTTACACCTTCACTGATTTGGCTTTCCTCCTGCAATCGGCATCATTGCGAGTGTTTTGTGAGATGGAAGAGGACTTTGTGGATCGGTGTCAGACATACAAACTAATGTTGGACTTGTGGGCTTGGGCAGCCCTTGGTCGGGATGTTTTCTTGATGTGCACTTACCTTTGACATAAAGATCTCTCTTATACACTTGGATGTCTGTGGACCTGTTCCTCTGATGCACCTAGATGAACACACAAGAACCAGGTAAGGAACACTTTTGTGTGCCACAGAGCCAATTCAAACTCATAGCCCTGGGGCTTCCCAGGCTGTCATCTTCATGGGGACAGACCATCAGTTCTTTTCTCTCGGGGAGCGAAAAATGGCTTTTAACTTCTGTACTTTCACTTAGCAGTCAAGTACTTTCATCAGTGTGCCACTAAGGATCCTTAGGAAAAAGGTCATCCCAGGCTCCCATTTGGACAAGTTCCATTTGGACAAGCCCAGGATTGTTGGTGCTGATTGAAGTTGAATACAGGATTTTTTGTGTATTTGTTTCTATTATTATTGCTTTCTATCATTAGTTTTATACATCAATCTTTACTTATCTTTGGGGGTTGAAAACATAGATATATTTATTATGTATACATATATACCTATACACTACACAATCATAAATATGTACTCATGTGGTAAAGCAGAGTTGCATGAATGATGCATTCCTCCACTTGCAGTAGTAAGGTGTGGATTACCTGGTTTACCCCTGGGAAGTGGGATGGTGCTTAAGAGAAAAAGTGATGAGAGTTGTCCATCTGGTCCTTTTATGGTTTTCTTCACGTATTTCATGGTAGTCTGCCTGCTTCCCAAATCTGCCTATCAACTTCAGCAAAGCAATCCTCATTTGACTCGTAGCAATGGAAACCTCTGATTTCATTTAGAAAACTAAACCTCTATGGCAGTGTTGTTGTTGTTGTTTTTTTTTGGGGGGGGGCATCACTGCTCTCTTGTGGAAGTAAGAGGCCCAGCCCCACTGCTGGAATTGAACCTCCATCCCAGTGGGCCTCAGTCCCCCGCACAACCACTACGCTACCGGGGCTCAGCTCCGTGGCAGTGTTTTGAACAGTAAGACGTAAAATTGAACATCTGTGAATCAACATGAGAGGATAAGAGCATCACTAAACTAGAGGCAGCAACCCGCATTGCCCGACTGAGTACTTACAATGCAAGAAAGGAATTGAAGCACTCACTGCCATCGGACTGATTCCAACTCACAGTTACCCTATCTACAATGTCTGAGGCCATAAATCTTTATAGGAGTAGACAGCCTGATTTTTTTTTCTTTTCTTCAGCCTCATCTCTCCTCTAGGAGCTGCTGGTGGGTTTGGACCATTACCCCTGAGTTCATAGTCCAATGTCTACCCCACAGGGCCACCATGATTCCTGTCTTGGCCACTGCTGTGGAGGCAGTTCTGTCTGAGAGCGACCCTGGAGGGCAGGATGAATTTTCAAGACTGAATCTTTAGGAGAGTGGACAGACTCATCTTTCTCCCATGGAATGGCTAGTGGTTTCAAACTGCTGACCCTGCCACAGGACCCTCAACCCCTCGGATACCAGGACTCCCAATGTTCCCAATGTTCCTTGACTGAGGGTAAACTGCCCTCCATCCACTAGAGTCCAACTCAGAGCAGAAGTGGCCCCGTGGACGCTTGAGTCTGCAACCCTTAAGGGGTAGCAAGTCTCTTCTTTCTTCTGCTACTAACGATGCCATGTAAGGAGGGGAAGATCACAGATGTGGTTTGTTTTTACTCATACACATTGTAAGTCATGGGTTATCTGTACCAGGTCCACCCACGTGAGTGAAAGACATTGTCTGGAAAAGGGACAAGGAATGTGATAAGGAGATTGGTTGGCATGCCTGCACATCACCTGCAGAGCTCTCTCCTTTCCTTTTCCTTCTCTGTGCGGCCCCCCTCCACCCTGCTCTCTTCCTCCCCATTACTTATCTCAGGAGCCTATGCCTTGGTCTGATTCTTTCTCTGTCTCTCTCTCTCTCTCTCTCTCTGTCTCTCTCTCTCTCTCTCTCTCTCTCTCTCTCACACACACACACACACACACACACACACGTCCCTAATCAAAATTCAGAGCTGCACTTTGCTTCCTAAACCCGCAATAAACCAATAATCCGGGAACAACTCCAACATTTTTGAGGAAGCCTAAGTCAAACAAGTCACTGCCCTGGAACCGGTTCTGGAGTCCTGGCGGTTATGCACAGGACTCCTGACCACAGGGCATCTGGCACACCACAGAGATGACGCTTTCTCATCCTGTATAGCTCAGAAACTCACAGGGCCGTCAGGGAGCCTAAAATCCTCAATAATCCAAGTTAGCTGCTAAAGAGGGTACCCAAAAATGTGATTTGAAGGTATAATATCTTAATTATAGGGCAATAAAAAATGTTTTTAAAGCACGGAATAGTGAGTCAGATGGCCTTAAGTCTTTGCTTGACGTGGCAAGATGTAACCCTATCAGGACCTCAATTTCCTTTCCTATGAAATGGGCAATGTTGTAACCGCCACACACAGCTGCTGTGAACATTAGATGGAATGACAGAAATAAAGCTCGTAACAGGTGGCTGACAAAAACTGAGCACTTGGTAAGTGTAGCCACTCTTGTTACTTGCCTTGAAACTTCTTTAGAGTCTAGCCTAGGGCGTGGCACAGTTTGGAGAAAATTCGCAGGACACGGAACTGGATTTAAGATCACAGAAAGAGCCTCCGCCTAGAAGCGCAGCCATGGGCGTTGCAGCCAGTAGAGTCCACAGCCTTAGCGCCCCCTCCGCACAGGCTCCAGCCTCCCCCAGTCCCGCCAGGTGTTCATGCTTCAGCGAGGACCTCAGGAACGGCAAGCTGGTGCCACGTCTCACAGATGCCTATGAATGGAAAGAGGAGCCCCGCAGAGCAGGCTGTCCTGCCAGAGGGTGAGGTATCCCTCAAGGAGACGATGGCACTGCCATATTCAATCCTATCCAGGGTCTTAGGGACCCCAGGGTTTCGATCTCCTCACGTGCGGAGGCCTTCTTGAGAGCTGTTCCCTCCCTATTGTGACAGCTGGACCAGACCACAGGCACTTCCTGCTACTCGACACTTCATCCTCTACCCTGAGGGGGGAAACGATCTAGTTCCGCAAGCAAAATTATTTCTTGTTGTTAAGAAGACCTGGAGCTTCTGCTTCTACCGGCATGTGTTCTATCGATGCAGCTTCATCCCTTTAGCTTGTGACCACCTGCCGTCAACATTGTGTGTGGAAATTGGGTGAAGAGGGAGGAGGTCAGATTTGAAACAAGTAGGTCTTTAGGGAATTAAGGGTTGAGCAAACCACTAGAGAGATTACTTTATAACATAACCTTTGTAAACTTACAAATTGATTGTAGGGCTGAACCCCAGTGGTGTAGTGGTTGAGTGCGGGACTGCGGCCCACTGGCTTGACAGTGTCAAATCCAGCGGCAGCTCTCCAGGAGCAAGGCTGGGCCTCCCACTCCCACCAGAGGGCAGTGATGCCCTCCAAAAAACAAACAAGCAAAACCTTACAAATAATTGTATAATGTATAAAACTATAACGTGACTATTTTATAAACTAATACTTATAAAATCTTTTCTAAAATACCACAGTAGGACTAGATCATGGAGAAGGAGTTGAAGGCCCCCAGTTCTGATGATTAAACTTCCTAATCACCAATCCCGTACTCTCAAGCTAACTGAAGACATGACTCAGAGTGCACCAGGGAGGAATGGGAAAGATTTCAATAGGACGTCAAACTGGTTTCAACTACCCGACCTCCCGTCAGCAGGGAAGTGCCCTTCTCCTGTCTTGCAAGAGCCTGCACATCAGCATCCTCTGTGCCACCTACAGCGTGACACCACCCGGGCAGCTGAGGACAGCCAAGTCTGGCCGCAAGATGTTGCTGCCTCCACCAGGCTCTGCAGGGCTCTGTGGCTCCAGAATGACGGGAGCCTCGAGATTCTCCTCTGCCTTCCAAAGGCACCCACTCTGTCTTCTCAGTTCTCGTTCACTTCCTCAGGTAGGAAGTGCCTCGCCCTTGGCTTTGCACAAGAAAGAACTCACTCGAAGCCTGGTTTGTGATCCAAGTGAGTTTTGATGAAGTGTGGAAGTGTGAGGCTTTTCACCGGTGCCTTCAGGCCCCTTCACACCCGTACGTGGCAGCCGGCCGAGGAGCAGCTGGAAGAGAGAGAGACCACAGCACAGCTGGGGAAAAGAGTGAAGGTCTGGAAGTTCAAGCCTGAGGGAGCCTTCTGCTGGGAGGTGTGGTCAATGGTATGGTTGACCGGATTGGCTGAATTAAGCCCACCTGGCCTAGACTGGGGCCCACCCAGCTGTACCTCCTCATTCCTGTCTCCGAGCCTGAATTTGCAGCTTGCTCAGTAGACACTCCTGGTCTCTGCTCTGGCCACCTACCATTAAGAGCTTGACAGCCTTCAAGAGGAACTGTCACAGGAACCCAGGGCTCTCTGCAGTGGGGACATCAAGACTTTGTAACTTTTCCTTGAGTTTCAGAACCATTCCTCAGAAGGAAAGGGTGTCCAGGAAACAAGGAGTTACTCAGCCTGTGCACCTTAGTACAGATTCTCAGAAGGAGTCCTTAAATCCAACAAACAGATCGTTTTACTCCCATTTCTTAAGACATACAGCTGGGGGGAAGGGAGGAACCTTAACAATCACTGGTTTATTATTAATATTGTGTTTAAAGAGAAACTCAGTACTACAGAAGATATATCAACCAGGAACTTCCTACCCGAGGAACAATATATAAAAGTCAAAAGCAAGAAAATGTTTGTCCTTCCATCAAAACTACTAACAAATTAAGGAAGCTAATCAGCATACTCAGGTATACAAGGTTTTCTAAAGATTGTCACGAAGCTTTTCTTTTTCATAAACCGGTTCTTCCACAATTGCAACTTAGAAACTGCAGATTACAGAAGGAGTTCATGAGGATTGCCAGCTCTTTCTCTAACAATGACTATCTGGATGCTCTGTTGTCATGTTATCTCTCAAAAATGTCTGCAAGCATAATCACCCATTAGCATAGGCGAAAACTAGTCTATGCTTTTGCACATGGTAAAATGCAACCATGGAAAGTCTAAAACAACTAAACTAATTCTGTCTTTAGGGTTCCCTGGCCCAGAGGCCACCATTCCCGTCTAGAAACAAAGGTCAATCATTATAAATTAACTCCAATAAACATCCACCCATAAGCACCTACTCTTTTGAAACATATCTCCTGACTCATATGCTAAAACTCCTTTCTTCAGCTGACACTTGGAGTCTGCTTTAAGATTTCTGCCCTCTAGGACATGCCAAGCAGGACTCCATCCATGCCTCCCTCCAGGCAAGGTGACCTCCCTGAAATTTTGGAATAAAGAAGGAAAACTATTTCTTGGGTTTCCTATACTATTCTACTCACAGACCCCAGTTACATGCCTACAGCTATATCCCCGGTCTCTTTATATTACATTCTCCCTTTTTGCTTGAGTCGGTTTGCAGTAAAAAAGAAAAAAACAAAGCAACAATTGTCATCACATCAGTTCCAAGTACTCCACAGGACTGTCAATGGCTGATCTTCTCCCCCACCCCCATAAACAAGTTTTCCAGATCTTTCTGAGGCATCTCCAAGTGGTATCGAACCTCCAGCCTTTTGCTTTGTAGCTGAACACAGTAAGCTATTTGTATCACCCAGACATTTAACACCAGTTTGCATTTGGTTTCCCTTACTTATGATCAAAAAAGCTCTACCAAATGTAAGCATTCCCCCTTCCTAGTTCTCTCTCTCTCTCTCTCTCTCTCTCTCTCTCTCTCTCTCTCATGGTTCCTTATTCTTCTCAGCAGATGAGCCTTCTGCCTGTCCCTTAAACATTGGCTTATCTATCAGAATGGTAGATAATAATAGTTGGTGAGAAAATAAGAGTCCTAAAAGAGCCAAGTTGACCAAAGGCCTAGACTAGACTTCATACAAAACAAGTAACATGAGCGTCTACTCGAATATAAAATCAAGGAAGGGGGAAAAAATATTAGAATAAACCGCACAAAGTTGACTTAGAGTAAGGTGCAATCACCTCATGTGCATATAAAAGTTAGATAGTCACTAAGGAAGACAGCAGAAGATTGATGCATTTGAATGACGATGTTGGTGGAGAATGTTGAAAAGACCGTGGGTTGTCAAAAGAACAAACAAATCTGTCTTGAAAGAAACACAGCCAGAATAGAATGGTCCTTAGAAGCAAGATCAAATGAGACTTGTTCGTACTTTATGGCACGTTATCAGGAGAGACCACTCCCTGGGAAAGGATATCGTGCTTGCTGAATAGAAGGTGAGTGAAAGAGAGGAAGAGCCTCAACAAGCTGGTTGACATAGTGACAGATGCGCAGAACCAGGCAGTGTTTCTTTCTGTTCTACCCAGGGTCAGTATGGGTCGGAACCCACTCAATAGCAGCAGCCGCAGCAACAACAAGCTTCATTTTTTGTTATCCTTATTGCAGGCACTCACTTCTTTTCTTCTTCTCCTTCTTCTTTCTTTCCACATCACTGCCCTGGTGGGAGTAGGAAGCTCAGCCTTGCTCCTGGACAGCAGCTGCTGGATTTGAACCGCCAACCCTGTGGACCGCAGTCCCACACACAACCCCTGTGCCCCCAGGACTCAGCGAACAAGCTTCATTTTAAAGATAAAAGATGCAGAACATCATTGTGTGGAAGAAACAGTACCACACACATGCAACTCATTAGTCAGTCAATCATTTGCAGAGTTTCTAATATGAGTCCCAAATTTAATAATCAAAGGGCCTTAGCAGCTAGCTTCCTGATGTGATGCAATGGGAAAAAGCTCTTGGTGAACTCCCGGAAATGTGTAACTTTAACTATGATCCAAAATGCGAACTGCCTTGAAAGCCAATGCCTGGACTCTTTGAAGACACCATGTCAGAGGGAACGGAGGTGGGAGCACTTTCTAGAATGAGACTGAAGAGACACTAAAGAGACATAACAGCCAATCCAATGCATTCACCACAGCTGAAGGTTGGGTTTGGGGGTCTGTTTGTTTTAAAAACTATGAAATAGGGCTGAGCCCCGGTGGCGTAACTTAAGTGGTTGAGTGCAGGACTGCGGCCTGCGGGCTTGGCAGTTCAAATCCAGCAGCAGCTCTCAGGAGCAGCACTGGGTAGCACCCACGACCACCAGAGGCAGTGATGCCAATAAATAAATAAATAAATAAATAAATAAATAAATATTAAAAATAACTATGAAATTTTTAAAATCTATGTGGGCTGAGCGCCGGTGGTATAGTGGTTATGCACAGGACTGTGGCCACCTAGGATAGAGGTTCAATTCCAGCAGCAACTCCACAAGAGCAAAGGCTGGGCCTCCTACTCCCACCACCAGAGGGCAGTGATGCCCCCCCCAAAAAAAACTATGAAATAGTCTGACCCCCGGTGGCATAGTGGTTGTGCATGGGACTGCGGCCTACAGGATTGGTGGTTCAAATCCAGCAGCAGCTCTCCAGGAGCAAAACTGGGTCTCCTACTCCCACCAGAGGGTAGTGATGCCCCCCCCCCCAAAAAAAGTATGAAATAAAGTTGGGAGACTTTGATTCTGAACAAGATGCTGAACAATGTTATTAATATACACATTCCTGACATGATGTAAAAATTTGGGGTGTCATATGAGGTTAAGATATTACTACACACCCCCACCCTCCCACCCACATCTAATTTATCATTTTAAAAGTCCATTTAAAAATTGTAAGAAAAGGAAAACAAATGATAACAGAAGAAAAAACACATGATGATTTGTTCAAAGATGTTTAGTTAAAAATGATGCCTTATGGGTCCCTGTTCAACTTGGGGATCTACTGAATGCACCCAGATATTTTCTTTCTACTTTTTTGAGACTGCCATTGGTCATTGGCATCTTTCCAAATATGTTTCAGTTTCCTAACAGGTATCTGTGCTAGGTAGAATGCTCTATCACGTGACTCTAAATGAGTCATACGTCTTTGTAGTCACTTCGCCTTTGAATGTGAATCAAACCTGTGACCTCCTTCTAAGGTAGTGGTTCTCAACCTTCCTCATGCTGCGACTCTTTCATATGGTTCCTCATGTTGTGGTGATCCCCAACCATAACATTATTTTCCTTGCTACTTCAAAAATGTAATTTTGCTACTGTTATGAATCACAATGAAGATATCTGATATGCAGGATGCATTTTCATTATTACAAATTGACCATAATTAAAACATAGTGATAAATCACCAAACCATATGCAATTACATGTCATGAAATATTTATTTCTAATGACAAATAAATGAAATTTGGGGTAACAGTGTTCATACCTGGTATTCGGATGTGGGCATATCTGCATGTGGGTGGACCTGTCTGAAGACGGAGAGAGGAGCAGCGTCTTCATTCCTAAAACCATCAGAAAGATGTGGGACCCTTGGGAAAGGGTCATTTGACCCTCAAAGGGGTTGCAACCCACAGGTTGTTCTAAGTAAACAGAATATGGGAATAAATATAATGTGTGTTTATATATACCTTTATTAAAAAATCAAAACATGAAGGTATTGCTTCTTGACATTGCCTCAGTCTGCATATATACACTCGTGAAGGTGATACTTAGAACTCTCTAACCCTTTCCCCAAGGAATCCAGCACTCTTCAGTTGGTACCTCATCAAAACAACAGCTCGTGTGTCTTCCTGGGATTCTGATCATGTTCCTTTTCAATGTTGGGGGGGGGGGGGGGGGGGGGGG
>PVJH01020405.1:0-40735 GCA_004026705.1 Nesogale talazaci | reverse complement strand
GCCCTTAATGCAAGAACACTTTCTTCTAATAACCTGACATTCTGTGATGCCTATCTGAAAGACATGATTGGTGAAGAAAAAAATGGGTACAGAAGATAATGTGGTGAAGACAGCTGATGGTGACTGGCTATTAGATGATATAACATCTGGGGTCTTAAAGACTTGAAGTTACAACAGTGGCCATCTAGCAGTGAAGCAGCAAAATGCACATGGACGAGGCACATAAGCCTGTTTGTTGTTCACCAGGACACATTGCAAGGTTTCAGTTCTGCTAATAAATACCCAAAGGGACATCAACTTGGCTATAAGCCTTGACCCAGGGGATCTCAAACTTTTTAAGCAGGAGGCCAGTTCACTGTCCCTTTGACTGTTGGAGGGCTGGGCTAAAGTTAAAAAAAAAACTGTGAACAAATTCACTGCGGGCCTGGGATGAGTCAATGGCTAAACAGGACAGGTCGTGGTAGCAAAAACATCTGGCAGCCAGATAAATGTCCTAGGTGGGCTGCATGCGGCCTGTTTGAAGACACCTGCTAAACAAAAGGCATTCCACTCCATGGGTCAATAAAGTTAACTCCAAGATCAAGTGTCCAAAGGCACCCCACTATAGTAAGCTTCTGGCTAAAGGCACTCAGCTCCACTCCCATGAGTGAGCAAGCCCAACGTCCTGGTTTCAGTACCCAGGGCACCCCATTCCACAAACCAACCTCTTGCACAGGACCTCTCAATTGTAATATGTTCTGTGCCTTGGGTCCATCCCTATGTTCCAAGCTCAGGCTCCTACTTCTGCCGCTGTTCTTCTGCTGGTGTCATGTCATCTGGTTCCAGGAGGTTCACAACACAAGGATCTTGGATCCGGAAGACAAGCTCTCTTCCTGGCTCGTGCCAGTGAGATTCCTACTCCTGCTTCTCTGAGGGCTCATTTTATATGCAGCAGGATAGCACTGCAGAGAATCCTATTTGTAATTACGCACAGGTGAATTCTATCAGTATTTCCCTCCACCTACTTACCAGATCTATGCAGGGAAAGGTGGTCTGATGGGAGTAAGACGTTAGCTAGAAAAGCCACATTCAAGAATTCACTGCTCGTGCTTGCTTCAGCAGCACATAAACTAAAAGAACTCACTGCTCTTGTATAAAGGCCACTTCTCTCAGAGAAAGGAGTCCCAGTGACGTAATGCTTACGCACTGGGCAGCTAACTGCAAGGTTAGCAGTTTGAAACCAACAATCACTCTGAGGAATAAAGGTGTAACGATTTACTTATGTAAAGAGTTACAGGCTCAGAAACCCATAGTAGTAGATCTGCCCCGAGAGTAAAGTGATCAGATTTTAAGCTAGACACCATTGACTGGGGGGCAGGGTGGAGGTGGGGGGGGGTTCTTGATTAAAAAATTTGGTCCATATGGAGCAACAAAAATTTTCATAGAATGCAAAAAATAGCATTGTAACATATTTATTTTAATTTAAAAATGCCGCGGGATGTTGTGAAATTGTTAAAAAAGCGGGACGTCTGGTCACTTTACCCTGGAGGGGTCCCTCTGAGTTGGAATTGACTTGACGGCAGGGGGAGTTTCTCAGAGAGTGGTTCTCTGTGACTCTTAGGTTCATCCACTGAGTCGTTCTTCTTTTCCATGGGACATTCCTTATGAACACAAAGCTCTTTGTCACTGAGTCTTTCTCAGCCTGAGCCCCACCCATAGAAAGTTGGGTGTGCTAGAGTCGCTCATCATTTTCAGTGAACACTGCTCTTTTTCAACCGTTGATAGAATTTCTTTAAAATTTTTATAGCCTTTCTTTTCCATTTTTTCCAATCATTTTATTGGGAGTTCTTACAGATATTATTACATATCAGTTAGATCAAGCATAATTGTATAGTTGCTGCCATCATCATTTTCAAAACACTTTCTTCTTGAATTCTTTGATATCATCATCTCCCCTTTATTTTCTCCCCCCCTCAGGAACTATTATTATTAGTATTTTGCCATATCTTACATCGTCCAATGTATCTGTTGACCTACAGTTCTTTATTCATTTCCCTCAAGTGGAGTTATACAATCATCATTGCTATTGATTCACCCTTCTCTGCATATACAACTCTTCTCTTACCCTCAGGGAGTCATTACTCCCATTACTATTTCTGCAGGGGTTGTCTATCTTGGATTTCATGCAACGAATGAGCTCAATTATCCAAATGAACATACATAGGTTTCACAAGATTAATTAGATGAAACTAAGACAATAATAGTAAGGGGAGGAAATATTAAAGACATAAAGGATGTTTATGTGTTATTAAATTAACAATGGCATGTTTATAGCTATCTTTGAGTTTCACATCAGACTGCAAATCAAAGGTCTATTAGATGGCATTTTTAATGTTTTTAGAAGTTTCTTTGTCTGGTCTTGAGGGTGGGGCACCTTATCAAAGAATTTTACAGTCATTTTCTTGATTTGTTCTACCCTCAAGTCACAGTTTATTGGCAATCTCCTTGATGTTTTTCCCCATACTTTTGTTTATTTTGAGACTGTCTGGAAAAAGTCTTCTGAGTCTTCTATATTATCTTTACATTGTGCTCAAAAATGGAATAGGTCCTTCTTTAGTTCATGTCTTCCTTCCTTTTTTGTACTTTGTCCTCAGAAGCTAAGAGAAGCCCTTCCAATATTCCTCCTATAAATCTCTTTAGCCATAGCTACACAGTCATTACTTACATTTTCTGATTTTCACATTGCTACAGAAAACTGTGTGTCCAAACTCCTGCCGCTTTATGATGTGTGTTCTTTTGTCTCAAACTCCAAGTAACAATGTTTTCATTGCCATTTCAGTCTCCAACAACAGTCTTCTCACTGCCCTCACCCCTCTGCCTGACCCATGGTCCCTAACTTAATGCATTGTAATTTAAATGTTTGTTACAGCAACACCTTACTTTTAGGTAGCCAATTACTGTTATTGTAACAGAACCCCCATTCTTTAATTGTTTGTAGAGCATCACTATGTTACAAATCATCCCATAACTGAGTAACTTAAAGTAATACCAACTGACCATTTCTCATAATTTTGGAGTTTATGTGATTCTGTTAAGTAGTATGTGGAATTGGAATAGTTCAAAAGAGCAACACACTCTCATGCACACAGTAGAGATTTGTTATTGGCAGCCAGCTGTGAACTGATCTGGGGCACTTAGGAAAAGGCCTTCTCCTCATTGGTCTCTCCATATTGCTGCATGGGCTTCTTCACAGCATGGTGCCTTGGTTTCAAGGGATTAAGGTAGAAATTACATATCTCTTCAGGCCCAGCCACAAAAGATACACCATTTCCAACATCCCTCTTCCACTAGCATAAATAGGTTACGAGATCAAAACAGACCCAGGGAAAAAGGTAATTCATGCTAGATTCCACTTCATGTTTAAGGGATGGCAAAATCATATTGTAGAAGAAGACAAGTGGATACTATTGCTGTGATCTTCTCTGGGAACACAGCTAACCAGAACCTAGACTATATATTTCAATGAGCAATTTGAAACAGGATAATTAAAGGAAACCTTATGAGATCAGAGGAGTCTTGGTGGTGCAGGGTTTACATCATGCTCTGGTAACTGCAAGGTGAGCATTCAAAACCACTAGCTGCTCTGTGTGAGAAAGACAGCACTTCCTATTCTTGTAGCGTTGGTCTCAGAAACCTACAGAGGCAGTTCCACCCCATCTTACAGGATGGCCATGAATCCACACCCACCAGTGGCAGTGACTTTGAGTTTCTATGGCAGTCTAAGTTGCATCACTAGAATAGACAGTCTGCGTCTCCACTTAATGGCAGTGAGTTTTGTTTTTGGAGGAATTCTTTGTTTTGTTTTGTTTTTAGATTGATACATGGGAGCAAAGACCCAGGGGGAAAGAGAACAGGCCTTGAAAATATCTGAACTAGAACCATTCCAAATGAATATAATAGTTAAATACAAAGATGCTGTGACAGCATGCCTTCCACGTTCAAAAGACTATGAGCAAATCACTGTGACTAACATGTGGACTGTGAAGTTGAAGGGAAGAAGAGTTAAAGATGAAGTCTAAAGGGTGATAGGGACCACATAGACTCTATAATGCCTTGAAGACAACTGTAAGAAGTGATTGATTAAAAAATACATATACATTTTCTGGATACTAAAGACATAAACAACAGTTCCATATAGATCAGTGCTCTTATAGGAGGTAGTAAAGAAATAAATTGGAAAAGGACCACTCGACCATCCCATTCCTAACCCTTTCTGATAAACCTGAAAACAGTCCTGCTCAGTCCCAGCCCTCCACCCCCCTCTAGCTTCCCTGGAGAGCAGATTTCATTCACAAAGTTCTCCCACAGCTGCTCAATCCCTGTTTCATATGATGAGTTAGAAATGGTTCTTTTAAGACTCTAATGACCATTTCAGATATTATGCCGCTTCCCACTTTACCAACTTCTGAAGACTTTATGTGTCCTTTTAAATTTTATCTACAATGTGATTCCCGAGTATGCATTTTTAAATAAAAAAAGGTTTCAATGCAAGATGATGGGTTGCACTTGGTGAAATGTGTCAAACTTTGAACATAAATAATTTGTAGGCTGTTCAGGACTAGTTGTGTGGCATTTGGAGATTTTGTGTTTGGGTTGGTTGGTTGAATTTTGTTTTGTCTTTTCAGGAAAACTTTTAAAAGCAGAGTATATTCTAAGCAGTCTAATAAGCAACAATGGTGCAACAGGTAAGAAACATTTATTTCTTAACAGTGGCATGTACCCTCAGACCATACCAGAATAACTCAATGACCAAATAGCTGCTGAGGATGAGAGGCATCCAGAACGACCTGGATGAACTTGGCCACTGGAGAGTGATGTCACTTTGGTCAAGTAGCATTTCCATCTGCCTTCCCTTCTTTCTCATTTTTAAGGCTGCTGATACTGCCCTGTCATCTCATGGTAAAAAGCAGTTAGAGTAAATAACTCTGTGGGCCTTGTGAGGGGTTCTGTTCCAAGCTTAAAACTCAAGAGTTAAAAGAGTGGGCTTGATGTATTTAAAGCTTCGGGAAATAAATGTGGTTTTGTTATATACAAATCTCTAGGGCTGAGCACCGGTGGCGTAGTGGTTGTGCACGGGGCTGCGGCCCACTGGGACGGAGGTTCAATTCCAGCAGTGGGGCTGGGCCTCCTACTCCCACCACTGGAGAGCAGTGATGCCAAAAAAAAAAAAAAACTCTAGTAAAATGAATTTGCAATGAATTTCCTCTCAAGATTTAAGTAAACATGGCAGGAGCCAATTCATGATAGTTGGGTCACAATTTCACACTTCAGCTCTCTCTCTGAATGTCTGGTCATTTACATGGACTTTTTTTCCCAGGAAGAGGAACACAATTGACAGTAGACATTTAAGCTCAGTACAAGTAGCCATTCGGCCTGATCTCCTTGAAGCGTGTGGACATTTCTAGTAGTGACATTGTTTGGGACAGAAGTATTGATCACACACACCTCACTTGTGGTTACCACCGCTAGATATTTCCCACGTACTATGTTTCCCACACAGAGAGAGATTAAAATCTAGGAAGAAATTAAGAAGGTGCTATGACAAAGAGTAATCAAGGTGGCTGTCATAAAATCTCCAACTCTCTCTTTGAAGTTTGACTGCTGATAGTCTTTCCACTTACTCCTTCTCTTCCTCTGCCTCCACATCAGGGCAAGCTGATGAGAGATCTCCATCTGTGCAGAGTCCACCCTACAAGGACAAACATTCTATGAGACCACTGTTATTTTTTTTTTAATCTAGAAAAGACTTTTACACCAAAAGAAATAGACTTTAATGGTTACCTAGAGAGTGTAAAGGGAAGGTTACCCTATAGATGTTAATGTGGATGAAGGGAGGGTGGGGAATATACAACAAGAGAGCGGGACAAAAGGATAGAAACAAACTAAGCCATTGGGGGGTTGGTAGCTTGCCAATGGAAAAAATACTGATCTAATCCGTAATCCCTCATATAACAGCCAATAAAGTTGAGGGAGAGGAAGAATGCAAAAACATCTCAGGAATGTCTTATTGTTTTTCACTTTGACTGACCTTTATTTCAAGTTCCAGGTCCTCCTGGGATATCTTTTCTTCTGTGCAACCTCCCCTTAAGGAACAATTTGTTTCTCTTCGGTGAGGACCGTTTCAGTGTGACTGGGCGAGCTCAGGTGTGGATGGATCTGACCATGAGCTCTGTTAAATCCAGTGGCCATCCGGGGACTTTGTTCACCTGGATGTGCTCCATGACCAGAGAATCCACATCTACACCCTTCAGTTCAGTGCTACTCTCTGCATCTTTAAGCACGTGCAACAAAAATTCAGCACTCTTTTGGGGCCATCGATCTTGGGTTCAATCCCTATGAGCTCCACCATTGTAATGTCAGAAGGGCACGGGACATCTCTCAAATACTTGGTGGCTTTCCAGATAGGCAAACCCTTGGTGGCCTGGCAATTTCATGGGTGTCCTTATAATGGACTCAAAGATTCCACCCTCTTGATTTGCATGGTTCTGTGGGATTTCCTGCCCCGTTGAGTAGCAGACCATTTTGGCAGATCACCTCAAGCCACTATGGAAAGAAGATCTCATGAGTGTTTTTATATTTGCTGTTTTATACATGTTGAAATATTCTGGATATTTAGGTTAACGTATAGTCTTAAAGTTAGACAGAAAACTCAACTAAGCTTTCAAAAAATGGTCATTCCAGCCACCCCTCCTAACCACAACAGAACTGAGAACCATTCACTCCTCTTTCTTCAGGTCAAATAGAATTACTGACCTCTCTCCCCAGAAAACCTCATTATGTGGGTAATAAATTCTTGTAGGCCTTTTTTGTGTATGTGCACACAGTCATCAGTCTTGACATCCCAGCCAGTTTCAGGTGTCGCACCATCCTTGAAGCAACCACAAGATAAGTGGGATCATACTGTTATCTTGTAAATCAACTCAAAGGGACTTAGGAGGCCATTGCATTGATATTGACACTTGAAGAAGACTAAGGAGCCAGAGAAAAGAGAATCCCAGGCGGAGGTAGCAGCACATTTAGAGGCCATGGAGAAGATCTCTTATTACTACAAGGGCCACACATGAAACGAGGGTGAAGGAAACATAGTGGCAAAGGATGAAGAGTAGGAGACCAAAAAGGAAACAGTTCCGGTAGGGCCTTGTGTGCTGTAGCAAAGTTTCACATATACTTATGAAGGTATCTACCAGAGTAGTTTCATCTGCTGAACCACTTCTTGAATAATGCAAGGCCCAGGCTAATATTCTGCCCCCGTGTTTTATTTTAGGTACTTGGCTGTACAGAAATGAAAGTGACAAAGTCCTGGTGCAGTCAGTTTGTGTACAGATCAGAGGGCAGATTCTACAAAAGCTAGGTATATTACATTACACATTTATTGTTCCAAAAGTTCATTTATAAATTCTGACTACCGGGCTGAGCCCCAGTGGTGTAGTGGTTGTGCGCGGGACTGCGGCCCACTGGGATGGAGGTTCGATTCTAGCTCCACGGAGCAAAGGCTGGGCCTCCTGCTCCCACCACCTGAGGGCAGTGATGCCCCCCTCCCCCCAGAAAAAAGTTTATTTTTCTACTGATTTTGTTAAAGAAATTTACATCTATCTGCCTTAAGACCTTCAGCATTATTTCTAACCTCTGGCTCTCAGTGCAGCAAGACATTGTGGGATATGGTTTTATCTCACATTAAACCCAGCAAGGCCTTGACTGATGGGTATTTAGAGAATTTTTCAAGCCAACTTTACAGAACACAACATATGCTTTAAAATGCAAATAAAACGTGGAGCATTTTTTAGAAGATGGAAGTTGGTACACTTGCCCATAGAGGAGTCCCTTCTCGTTGTTTTCCTGTGTGTCTTTGTGACGCAAACTGGGGAAGCAGGCTGCTCCATCCAGCTAATCCAGCCCCGGGAGCTGCTACCAGGATCCAAGAAGTCTGCTTTCTTCACTGACCTTCATTTTCGAGTGTTTTCCTTCTCTCCCCTCTTTCTTGTCTCCCTTTTCTCTTCTTTTTCCTTTTCATTAGCCAACCCAGCCTGCAGCCCTTCCCTCTCCTAGCCTAGGCGGAGAGAATTGGGGGTCTGCCCTGGGGCATCATCAGAATGTGTACACCAGCTGGACCGCAGGCTGGGTGAGCAGGGTCTGAATGGTAGGCGGGCCTTGCTGGGCTTCTGGTCCATAGATGTTGTCTAATAGGAGAGCAGTGATATCAGCAGTTTCTCCCCTGTCTCACAGCTCTCTCTCTTCCCCCTCCCCCCCAGGAATGTGGTACGAAGCTGCAGAATTAATATGGGCCTCAATCATAGGCTACTTGACACTTCCTCAACCAGACAAAAAGGTGACTTATTGTATCGTACCTCTTCTCCTTTTCTATATGTGTCTCTGAAAAATTTTCTCATTTTTGTATAATTCAGTTTATTGCTATTCATTTCATTGGCCCTATATTTATTTATTTTACATAAGTAGGAGGTGGGAGACCTGGAGGATCTTCATTCTCTTTCTTTGCTCACATCTAGCCATTGAGTGTATATTTCTGTTTGTTTGAAACTATTTATAAATTGATCTGTATCTCTCCATTCTTCAATGGGATTTTTTTGGGGAAAATTTATTTACTTTTTGTTTGATTCCAAAGCCAAGTGGACATGACCACATTGCTTTATGTAAAATTGTTATCAGAGTCTTATTTTTCCTTGGGTTGAATGGGAAAATAACTAATTTAGTCACATTTTGCTTATTGCTTGTTTGTTGATTGGTTTTCAAACCAAATGGAATCAATTTTTATTGGTGTTTAATTAAAATTTTTATTAGACAGAGGTTTTTGCACATAATCCTTATACAATTCAATCATCCCATCATATAAAAAGAATTATATAATCATTACTACAATCGATTTTAGAATGTTTTCTTCCTTCTTACATTCATTATTATGCCTTCCCCATTGCCCCCCAACTTTCCTTGCCAGACACCCAAGAAACCATTCACTCAGTCATTGTCTCTAGAGATTAACTTATCCTGGATATCATGCCCAGAAAATATGCTAGTCTGGGTGGACAAGAGAAACAAATTCATAAGCATGCATATGTGTATAAAGGAGAGATTTATATACAAGAGGAATGGCACTTTGAGAATGCATCCCAACCCAGAGAAGTCCAAGTCCATAAGTCCAATATTAGCCCATATGTCCGATAACAATCTATAAAGTTTTCTTCAGACTCACAAAGAACATGCAATGACACCAGGACAATCACAGCCCAGTGGGATCAGAGTCTTGTGTATCCAGTGGTGATAGAAACATCTCAGCACTGGCAGGGGTCTTCCTGTACCTCCCAAGCGTCTCAGCACTAGCAGGAGTCTCCACGTGGCTTCTCTGGCCCCAGAGGTCTGGTTCCATCAGGGCAAGCCCATATGATGTCTCCAGTTTCCAGGGCTCAGGGTCTATCAGTATGCTGCCATGTGTCTTGTCAGTAGAGCATTAAGGGACTGAGTCTATAATCACTCACCTCCCAGGGGAAATATCGCAAAATTTCCCAGAATTCTCAGAGAAAGCCATGGCCACACAGAGGTCTCATTGGCTATCTCCAAATTGACAGGTATGTTAGTCCGGGTAGACTAGAGGAACAAATTTCAAAGACACGCATATGGATATAAGGAATGGGTTTATATTCAAGAGGAACAGGACATTGAGAAAACATCCCAGTCCAGTCCAGCTCAAAATCACAAGTCTGATATTAACCCATATGCCCGAAATCAGTCTATAAAGTCTCCTTCTGACTCACGAAGTCACAGGTCAGTGAGTGCAGAGTCCCGGCACTGACAGGGGTCTCCCCATGGCTCCTTGCTTCAAGGGCTCAGGGTCCATCAACAGCATCCCGTGGTGGCAGAAGCAACTCATCGCTAGCAGAGGACTCCATGTGGCTGCCCCAGCTTCAGAGGTCCGGCTCCATCAGGGCAAAGCTGTGTGATCTCTCCGCCGGCTACTCCAGCCTCCCGGACGCCGCCATCCTGTGTTGTCTGTGATCAATCATCTCTGAGACTAACTCCCAACAACTGGGGAAGATAGCTTCTCATCTTCACAAGGGAAAAATTGCGAGATTTCCCAGAAGTCTCAGGAGAAAGCCATGTCCACATAGAGGCCTCATTGGTTACTCAATGCCTATGTCCAGATTAACAGGCTAGACTTCACCCCTACATTTCAATCATAAAATTAACATAAGCACATGACTGTCACAATAGCCTAGATTCCACCTCTACACCCCCAATCATAAAATTGGCACCAAAGTACATGACTGCCACAGAAAGGCATACAATACAACAACAAAATTATCAAAGTAAAACAGAGGAAAACCTCAATTGAAAAGAAAGCATAAAATTTTAAAAACCAGAACAAATTTTAGATAGGCCAAAAGGGAAATCAAATGATCAGGTGTTAAATTTTGACATACCTGCATCTGCAATGATCCACTTTCCAGTGCCCTCTCTGCCTGAGGCAAGACTATCCGCTTCCTGGTCCTTGGCCGGAGGGTATTCACTGGAGGCTTAATCAACTTGCATTCAAGCAGTAATGAAATTAAAAACCCCTCATGTATGTTTTGTTTGTGTTTTCCTTACAGGGCATTTCCACATCACTAGGTATCTTGGCTGATATCTTCGTTTCCATGAGCAAGAAAGAGTATGAAAAGCTTAAAAACAATCCACACATTAACTTGGTAATTATCACGTTAGTGACAAGGTGCAGAATGGCATCACTTACAATACTGTCAAGGTTACTTGTCAACCACTTTCTCTTTGGGAATCAGGGAGCATTAAGTGACTGTGTCTAGAGCAGTGTGTGGTATCCTGGGGATGACGCCTATGTGTCCTCTGAGGCTTTATCATTCCTATGGTATCAAGCACAGAGAGGGTACTCCAAAAAGAAGAAGGAAGAAAGGAAGGAAGGAAGGAAGGAATAGCATAGAAAAGATACATTCTTTTGACCCCGCTTACTTTTCTTCAAATGGCCGCAGAACTTTGTTTCTAATTTTGGGCCATCTCCCTTCTAAAGTGAAAAAGTAATTATTTTAAAACTTTAATCATCACTTGTTCACATCAGAGCATCAATCACTTGTTCCAGGTTCCAGTCCATGAAAATAATGACTTATATTTATAGTTGCTTTATGGTTTAGAAAATGTGTGTGATATACACAAAACCTACACCAAAAGAAAAAAAAAACCTTATAAGAGAGCAATTGTACCTTGAGAAAACATCCCAATCCAGTCCATATCAAGTCCCTCAGTCCAATATTACCCCATATGTCGACTCTAGTCCATTAAGTCCTCTTTCGATTCCCACAGCCATGCAATGATCCTGAATGCAGGAGGATGACAGGCCAGTGGCTGGAAAGTCTTATGGATCCAGTGGCAGTAGAATTACCTCAGCACTGACATGGGTCTCCATGTGGCTCATTCAGCTTCAGGGCTCGGATGCCATCAGCGTAACTCCATGAAGCTTGTCAACAGGACAGTGAAGCAGAGAGAGTGTATATCTGGCCTCCGGAGAGCTGCTTCTCTCCTTTACACCTCTAAGTAATGTCACCAAGATGTGATCTGATTGAGAGGTTAGACTCCATGCCTTAGCAAGTTGACAGGGGATTATGTAACTGCCACAGAAGGCAAAATGTATTATTTTCATTAACAACATGGAGATCCAGATGAATTGACATAGCAGCTGTAACAGTGGACTGAAACATAGGAATAATTGTGAGGATAGGGCAGGACTTCCAGGCAGTGTTTTGGTGTGTAGGACCACAAAGGGTCAGAACTGACTGCACGACACCCAGCCACGACAACAAGGGAAGCTAGATCATCTCCACTGTTTGCTCAATCAGCAAACCTAGATCAAGTAAAAGGTTCCAGAACATTGGAAGAAAGGTTGCCAAGTCGCGAACAGGTCCTTGTGATGAATTCACTAGGGTTCTCTGGACATTGTTAATGTTCTCATTTATGCTGGGCTTTTGGTGGTGGTGGTTTTTTTTTTTTTAATACACGAAACAGCTAAAAGTAACTGGGCTTCATTCTTCTAAGTAGTATAGTGTAAGAACACATACATCTTGTTGTTAGTAGACTAAAATCTTGCTCATGCAGTCAGACCAGAACAGAAATAGCTATATTCCTTGCTTCATGAAGTTGACCCTGATGAATGTTCAAAATAACAAGCTTCCTTCCTACCCAGATCCTCCCTCTCTCTTCTTTGATTTCTTCCTTTCTTTGTCACTCTTTCTTTTGTCCATTCTCTCTTTCTTTCTTTTGAATACCTATCATCATTTTGCTCATTCTGTGTATTGACTGACCCTCCTCACATCCCCAACTAAAAGCTAAGCCCATTGAGGGGAGAGGCTTGTGGTTCCATCACTCCCCTTGGCCTCCCCAGTGTTTAGAACAGTGACTTGCAAAAGAAAAACTTCTAGAATGAACTCATGGGTCCTAACTGCTGTGAACTCATAAATCAAAAGGTTTTTGTCCAGAGCAATGCAGAAATAGTCCATTGGTCTGCTTGTGTGGAGTGCGAGAGGGTCTGTCAATAAGGGACCACTGCCATCTTCTAAAAAAAATACCACAGGCAGGCATCATGAATTTTTCCTGTGGTGAGGAGTAGGGTCCCTGGATGGGGCAAAAAGCTAAGAAAAAAAGCTACTAGTGGAAATTTCAGTGGGTGGAGCCTACCCAGAAGCCTTCAGAAGATAGGCCTACCAATCTACTTCTGAAAAATCAGACATTGAAAAATCCTATGGAGACTCACAATTTGGGCTCTGATACTGATTTATTTGTGGAACTTCACATATGGGAAATTAGCCCCCCAAGAACTCCCCCTATCTAAAATGGACGGAAGGGAGGAGAGCGGTCACTAATCAGAATGCTTGGGAGAGGAGTTCAGAAGATCAAAGGCATAAATCTGACCTGAACAGTTAAAACTTTCTAAGTAGATTTCCTGCCAATGATTCAGGCTAGACCTGATCTAGTTTCCAAAATGTTCTGTATTTTTGGACAGAGGTGCTGGGTGAATGGAGGTCACTCTCTTGAAGCTATGTTCTATGCTTTTCTGTTTTTGGTATTTGAACCCCAGGACTGATGAACCTAAAGGGACAAGTAGAATCTGGGGGTTTGGGGGGAACAGTGGTAGGTAGAGGGTAAAAGGGAGATGATGTCAAGGAGTCCATGTAGAAAAAGAGTGGGTAGAAACTGATTGTGATAGCAATTGTATGATTCTACTTGACGTGATTGAAATATGGAATGATACGTTATATGTTTGGAATCCCAACTAATGAAAGAAAGCAGACCTCATGGAACAAGGTGAGGGAGGGCCAGGTTGTTTTGTATTTTATGTTGTGTGAGTGCTGGGAGAAGGGACTGTCAAAGTTCTGGTGCCGGGGTGGGGGGTGACCCTTTTTTCCTTCTTGACATTCTGTTCTGACATGTAATAAGGGACAGGATCCCCCATCAGAACCTTGAAAGAAAAGCAAAATCATTTCATCGTCTGCTTGTCTTCTGCTGATGAATAAGTACGTACTTGGACTCCACTTTGCCTCTTGTTGTTCCCAGGGTCTCCTGAAGGAGTTTGACCACCATTTGTTATCAGCGGCAGAAGTCTGCAAGCTGGCGGCTGCCTTCACCCCTTATACCCCCCTCTTTGTTCTCACCGCCATGGTAAGAAGGGCAGCCCCTGACTGTACCTTTCCCCCAGCATTCTCAGGCAGAGCCAGTGAGAGGGAATGGTTGACCTTAACAACTAGGCATTGTGTCACCTTGTTGGCTGCTGTGGTAAGGACCCATGTATGGAAAGCCTTTATTGGTCCAGTGGCAACTTCTTGGTGGGGACTAGGAAATATAACCTTCTGTGCTTCAGAGCAATGGTTCCCAAGTCTGAGTGACCCCCGGAGTCACCCAGGAAGCCCTTTCCCAATACATATCCCTACCTAGAGAGCAAGTGCAACTTTCTGGAATTGGTTTTCCAGACCATCTGTCACGTTAAGATACTTCTCATATTGGGCTGATGCACACATCTGGAAAACACCATTCTAGAATGTTGAATGTTGGTAAATGAGTAATGTGTTTCTGCACAGCCATGACCATGTCTGGGTCCAGTGCATAGAATCTCTGTGCACAAGACAAGAAGCAGCAGCATATTGATCGTCTTTCATCAAGACATATCAGGGCTACAAGAAGACGGTAGTTCAAGGGAAAGCCCTTCCCTTTCTGCCAATCAATCACACCTATTCCGATACATCAGAACCACCCCGGTTTCTTAATTCAATCTTAAGTTGTGTGTTTTCCCCAACATTTCCATGGGACATTTGTATGCTTCCCTGTAGTGTGTCTGTTTTCTGCCCTCTAGACAGGAGACTGGTTCTCCTGATTGACTTCTGGTTTCTGACTCAATTGTCTGAATGTCTATTTTCCTTAGACTATCCGTGGCACGTGCTTACTGTCTTACAGTAGCTCCAATGACTGCCCTCCGGAAATGAAAGATGTGTATCTGTCTGAAGCCAAAGAGGCCTTTGAAATTGGTCTTCTCACCAAGAAAGATGGTGAACCCGTTTCTGGAAAACAGGAGCTCCATACTTTTGTCAAAGCGGCTTTCTGCCTCACCACAGTGCACCGAAGGCTCCATGGAGACACCGAAGCCGTCGGGGCAGCCAGTGTGCTGTGTGGTGAAGCCATGGGAAAGTTGTACACAGTCGGAACTTCTTCGGAGAGTCAGGACCGAGCCACTCTCTCTCGGGAAATCATGTCTGCTGTCACCCAGGTGAAGGATCACTTGCAAGTTGGAAGCTTCCCACATTTAGAGCCCAGTTTAGAACAGAGGGGCAGGTCTTACGTTCCAGAGGGTTTCATGGGTTCCTTGGATACTGTCCTTTTGCACGGGCAAGCAGATTTCCAAAAAACCCTTGAAGCCTATTCACAGCACCATACTTCGGTGTGTGAGGTATTTGAAAGCACTTGTGAGAGCAGCCAAAAGAAAGCAAAAGACAGAGGCATCTGTGTCACTGCTCTAAAAACCGAAACAAAAAGCACAGGCACTGTGAGCACCGCTGAAGAGAAACCACCTCATGCAAAAGACAGAAGAATGTCTTCCTCCCCAGTGGGCAGAAATGGGCAGGAGAACCTGCTGCGGGGTAGGGGGAGGAAAAACTGGGTCCATTCTGATGCATTTCGAAAGGCTCTGGACAGAGATAGGGAGCTTGAGACTGAGCTACCCGACTGCCCCCAGGACCGGGGAGCTGTTTTGAACACGTCTCTGAATGACAGCCAGAGCTCCAGTTCTTGGAGCAAGTTATCAGGATTCAGTTCTTCTACAAGTTGGGAGGAAGTCAATTACAATGCTGATCAGTCAGATGAGAAGGAATGTAGCAAAGGAGACCTGGTGGACACCCAGTGTTCTACCGCCTTCTCTGAAGAGCCGGGAGACAAGGGGGGGAGCCACGCTGTCCATTCCTTGTCTGCAGAGAGCCCCCTTTCTCTCCAAGGGTGCCAGGATGGCAATGGAGAGCCTTTTCAAAGACAACTACATGGGCATGTGGCTTTGACAGCCGTCTCCCCTCCTAACAGAGCAGGTGCTATCTTGACCTCGGGTACAGAGCTATTAGAAGGTGGCCCTGGGGGTACCCCGAAAGTCAGAAATCTAGAACCCAGAAATGCTTCTGCTCCTTTCCGATTCCCACATGATTCTGCACCTTGGGCATCTTGTGATTTTAACCGGCCTGGGAACATACCCGCGTGTTCATTAGTCCACGTACAAAATATCTTAGAAGAAAAGGCAGAACTTATCCATAGTGCTGAAGGGACACATGGGGAAGAGAAGAAAGAGGAAATCAGGAAAAGAGAAATAGGACCCACATGTAACAGTGGACCCTTCTGGGTTGGCGTAGAAGACGAAGCAGCAGAGACTGCAGAAGATGTGCCCTTTGACACACCTAATGTCGTGGATGACTCCATGTCAACATGTGGCTCTTTCACTTCATGCTGGTCTGGCCAAAATCATGATCTAGGAAATGTGGGTGTTGGCTCAGTTAAAGAGCGGACCGCCCACCCTGATGTCCCTACCACGGATCAAGAGAGCCAACTGCTTGACCACACAGACATTCACCCCACGAGTAGATGTGCCCCTCCTAGGTTAAAAATGATGAGGTCACCTCTTGGCCTGGGAGCTAAGACGTCCAATTCCTCTGTCAGCATTCTCTCCTCTGTCCCTCATGAGGACTGCACTACCACAGAGGAAGGAAATCCAGCTGGAGACATGCTCAACCACAGTCAGAACTCCAGCTCCTCCTTGGTGTGGTGTTCTGGATCATCTGTGTTTTCCAATGGCTCCTGTGACAGGGAGAGCCCTTGGTCCATCCTGAATTCCAGCGGAAGTTCGTTTGTTTCATTGCCAGGAAAGACAAGGCAAGAGATCCTTGAAGCTCGTACCCTGGAGCCTGATGACTTTTCAAAACTCTTAGCAGGAGTGGAGCATGATTGGTTGTTTCGACGGCTGGAGAATACAGGAGTGTTTAAGCCCAGTCAACTCCACCAAGCACACAGTAAGTATACTCTTGTCAGTGTAACTGTGAGGTGGATCACAGAAACCTCTCAAAAGCATATAATAAGCCTATTATACTTTGGGAATGTATACTCTCTACGGGACTCCCTCACACTTTTTATGGAGAGTCCTGACGCTAGCAAAGACTAGACCATGGTTCAGGTTACCTTATGTTAGGAAAACCTGCTGGGAGGAGGCAGAAGGCCATAAAGAAACATGGGTCTCAGCGGACTCGGGAAGAGCCATCTATCAGCCATCTATCTATAAAGCAGCTTTGAATGGTCATTGTCAACCCTCTCAATGGTCTCTTTATGCATATCATCGACTCAGAACCTATCTTCTCTTTTGATACCCATTACCCATCAGCTGGCTTCATTATTTTTCCCCCTTGAAATGCCAGGGGGACAGAATTTTGCAGAGTTAAATATCATTCTTCTGTTCGGCAGAGATTTTCGTGTCTGCTCATCTCAGAGAGTTCTTAACAGCCATAGAACTGGTCAGGTCCCAACTCCACTTGGATTCAGCAGGGACTTTGTGCATAAGTGACAGCCCAAGTTCACTTCTAAGTCTGAGTTGGGGGTTGGGGGAAATCCCCTAGTGTGTATAATCACAACTTAGAATTGGCAAAGAAAAAAGGGGGCGGGGGAAGGGAAGCTGGGAGGAATACTGAAGAACACTGTCAAGATACTGAATATTTTAGTAAGAAAAACCTATCTACTACAAAGTGCATTTCAGAAGAAGCAAACTGCATGGTTTGCTAAGCACTGGAGGCTGAAGGAGTAGGTCTCAGTCGTGGCACCTCCTGAGAATCTCTTGGAAAACTTTTAAAAACTTACGTGATTTTCCTTTCTTGCTGCCCCCATCAAGCCCCCACCTGCCCCTGGAGATTAGAGTTTAATGGGTCTGGAGTGTGGAATAAGACACACTATTGAGCTGAGCCCCGGTGGCATAAGTGGTTGAGTGCAGGGCTGTGGCCCACGGGCTTCGCGGTTCAAATCCAATGGCGGCTCTCACGAGCAGTACTGGGTAGCGCCCATGACCACCAGAGGCAGTGATGCTCAAAAAAATAAAAGACACACTATTGTTTGAGTTTTCAGTAATTTCATATGAAATCAAGGTGAAGCATTTCCTCTTCTAAGTATTCCAATATTTTAGCTTCCATCCTGACCCAGAAAACATTGCAGATAAGTTATTACCAAAAGAAAGAAATGTTTCAGGATGTGGGGTTCCTTACTTACCATATTACACTAAAATTTCATAATTGTATTATTAGAGTGAAATAATTATTTTACAGTTGTGTCTATGTACCCAGTTCTGGGAGACAGATTGCCCTGGGGAGATCAAAAAATTGCAGAAACAGGTCAAGTTGTACATTTTCTTCTCTCTTCTTCCCTCCAGTCACCACTGCCCTGTGCCTACAAGCAGCTCACCTTGCCTTGCTGTCTCCTTTTCTTCCATTCTTGGATCACATCCCCCCACCTGAGTCACCAGCTCCCTTTCTCCTGCCCTCATCCTATGGGCCTGCCTTCTTTTAAGCAGTTTCCTCAATCTCTCATAATTCACACATTAACACAACTTCACCCAGAAAGAGTTCATTTAATTTTAGCATGGATACTAAAGATGTTGCATTTTTTCCCTTGGGGATTCATGTTAATCTTTCCCATCAAAGAAAGACTTTCTTGCTAGGACTATTCCTCTTTTCCGGCAATAGTTACTTTTCCCCTTAGATGTTCTTCTTGCTTTTACATCACTGTATAGTAATTACAGTCCCCAAACTAATTCCTGGAGTTACTTTATTGATGTTAATCAATCGTGGGTGTCCAATTCATAGCTTAGGATCTCTGATGTGACCAGAACTTTTCAGGTAAAATGATTTTTATTTGTTTCATAAGCAATTGCTTCAACTACTGTGAAATTCATGAGAAGCAGTGCTCAAAGGAGCTGCCTTATTCTTCCGGGTTTCCAATTTTCTACCTTAATCAGGTTACCACTTGGATAGCCCTCATTATAGTGGCAAATATCTTCCTTCTCTAACAAGTTGACTCCATACAAGGGTTTTGACTTTTGCAGATCTTACTATACTTAGCATTCTCAGATAATTTTGAAAGATGTGAGAGCATATTACTTGTTTCAAGATGTCTTTCGAAGTATGACCGTTTTCAATATCTTTTCATAGTCCATTGCCTTCATACAGAAATCATGGTCTTAACTACATCCTTGCCATCACAAACAAGAGTTTTTATTTGTTTTTTGGGGGGGGAGAGGAGAATCACTTATCTCCGGTGGTGGGAGTAGGAGGTCCAGCTCCACTGTTGGAACTGAACCTCCGTCCCAGTGGGCCGCAGTCCCACGCACAACCACTGCGCCACCGGGGCTCAGCCCAAACAAGAGTTTTAATAAATCAAAATCCCATTCTCCATTGTAGCAAGGTAAATTGTTACCTTTGATTGTACTTCATTAAATTTGTATTCATAATTAGAAGAGGTTAGAAATGACAAAAATGCATAAAGGAGTAAAGAATTTGAGATGAAACTGCTGATGAATCATAGTGTGCTTTCCAAACTAAACCCATCTTCATGATATTGTTTTTCTAGATGCTCTTTTGTTAAAATATTCAAAGAAATCTGAATTGTGGACAGCCCAGGAAACTGCTATATATTTGGGGGACTACCTGAATGTTAAGAAGAAAGGAAAACAAAGAAGGGCTTTTTGGGTTCATTATCTTCACCAGGAAGAAATTCTGGGGAGGTATTGCTTAAAACTACCTATAACATTCATGTAAAATGAATTAATTTATACTTCTGCTAACTAATAATTTATGAGTGGCTGGAATTGCTGAAAGTAGTGGCCAAAATTTATGTCTTCTAATTTTCTCTTCCTCCTTCTAATTAATTGATAAATTAATAAAACAGTTACCATGTGTTAATAATCCATGGTAGATTATCTATTGTCCTGGATCTTTTATATACCGATTTTCAAATCCACCAAGGAAACATTATTTACCTGACTGTATAGATTTCTTAAATGTAATTTCTGGTCATGTCAGAACAAAGATTCTTAAAGACTTTCACTAAACACTGTATACAAAAAGGCTAATTAGATCATGCAAGTCATATTTTAAGTAATTTAGTAAGCCTGTAAGAAGGGCATGGAAACCTCCTGTTTCCCAGGATGTAACCTGTCTTGGGGGGTATGTGATTCCTGATGCTTTGGAAGAGCCTCCAGAGAAGTTTGGTGTAGGGGAGGGAAAGGAGCCACTAATAATAAAAACTTACACATGAAATAGAAAGTTTGAAGACTCTCCACATAAAGTACTGACCCAAGAATCCTTAAAGAAAAAGACATCTTGCTGAGCCCCGGTGGCATAGTGGTTGTGAGCGGGACTGCGGCCCACTGGGATGGAGGTTCAATTCCAGCTCCCAGGAGCAAAGGCAGAGCCTCCCACTCCAACCGCCTGAGGGCAGTGATACGTTAAAAAAAAAGAAAGAAAGAAAAAAGAAAAAGACATCTTGTAAAATCCTACCTCACTGAGGATCTGGACAATTTTGTTTGTTCTTTTTTCTTGATGAAATCCCACTGGAACATTAGTGACTCAAGTGATTCTTATTGGGTTTGAAGTATAACTTTACAATATGTATGCATTTTTAAAGCGACCCAAAGATGCATTGCATAAGAATTCTAATGTATCTGCAGCAAAAATCCTTTGGAGTATTGCAAAGCAAGGATGTTACGTTGAGGACTAAGGTGCACCTGACCCAAGCCGTGTCTTTTTCAATGCTCTCACATGCTGGGCATTAAGTCAGAAAGACCAAAGAAGAATGGATGATGACAAAGAATACTGAAAGTATCGTGGGCTTCCAAAAGAAACAAATCCGTCTTGAAAAGGTACATCCAGAATGCTTCCTAGAAGCAAGGATAGCAAGACTTCACATCATGAACTTTGGACATGTTGGCAAGAGAGACCAGTTCCTAGAGAAGGACGCCATGTCTGGTCAAGCGGGAGAGTCGTGAACGAGAGGAAGGCCCTCCCCGAGACGGACTGACACAGTGGCTGCACCAAGGCGTTCCAGCATGGGGACAATGCTGAAGGTGGTGCAGGCTCCGGCAGTGTGGTGAGTAGGATCTCTATGAGTTGGAACTGACTTGATGGCACCTAAAAATAACAGCAACATAAGGCACAGCTTTTCATTTGCAGGCGATCCAAATGAAAGCAACATTTAAAAGGCAAAAGAAATTGAAATACTCTTTAAACAGCGGAAATACATTGCAATTTTCTTTTGATAATGGAAAGCACGTAAATGCATTTACTGTACATTTTGCAAGTCCAACTACTTCCTTGTCATAAGTACCTTTTCTTTCCAATAATACAAATGGCAGCTCCACACATGGACTTCTTCAGGTAGAATGCACAGAAATCAAATTGACTATTATCTGTGTCAAGAAATGAAGGAGAAGCTCAATATCAGCAGCTAAAATGAGGCCAGAGGACAACTGTGGAACAGATCATCGATTGCTCATATTCAAGTTGAAGTTGAAGAAAATTAAGACAAGTCCATAGAGCCAAAATATGACCTTGAGTATATCCCATTTGAATTTTGAGAAAGAACGGAAGGCGCTCAACGAGATGGATTGACAATGGCTGCAACAATGAACTCAAGCACAGGATCACTTGTGGGAGGATAGCAAAAACATCAGACATGAAGAAAGTAAAAAGTCATTAAAAAGGAAAGACAAAAAGGTCAAAGTCGATGTCAGAAGAGACTAAAACTTTCTCTTCATTGTAGAAGAACTTAGGAAAATGGAAAAGACGTTGGCTTCAAAGAGCTTGACAGAAAATTTTGAAGGACAGCTAGAGAAGACAAAGAAAAGATGTATAATGAAATGTTCAAAGGTCTACAGTTAGAAAACCAAAAGAGAAGAACCATTCAACATATCTCAAACTGAAAAAGAAAGATTCAAGCCTTGATTTGTAAATCTCGAAGGATTCTACAGGCAAAACTTGAATGATATAGGAAGCATCAAAAGAAGATGAAATGAATCTAGCCAGTGTGACAGAAAGAATTAATCAACATTCAATCTTTTCAGAAGGTAGCATATGAACAAGAACCAATGGTACTGAAGTTCAAGATACACAGAAAGCATTAGCAAAAAACAAGTCTCCAAGAATTGATGAATCACCAAATGAAATGTCTACACTCACTAATGAAGCAATTAAAAACACTCATCTAAGCCAAGAAATTTGGAAGGCAGCTACTTGGCCAACTGACTGTAGGAAATATTTTCTTGTACCTATCCAAAAAAAGGTAACCAAGCAGAATGTAAAAATTATAGAACATTATCATTGATATCACATTTTGCTAAAGATCATTCAACAATGATTGTAGCAATACATTGAAAGGGAACTTCCTGAAGTTTAGGACAGATTCAGATGAGGACATGGGACAAGGAATAGCATGGCTAATGTCCGATGGACCTTGGCTTAAAAAACAGGATACCAGAAAAATGTGCTATTGACCATGCAAATGCATTAGACAGTATGAACCATCTTAAACTATGGATAGCCTTGAGAAGATTGAGAGTTCCAAGAACACGTGATTGTGCATGCTGAAACTATACATGAATCAAAAAACAATTGTGTAAACCAAATAAGGTAATACTGAAAGGCTTAAAGTCAAGAAAGGTATGTGTCAGGGTTGTATCCTCTCACCATATTTATTCAATATTTAATCTCTATGCTGAGCAAATAATCAGAGAAGCTGGATTATATAAGGAACAATGTGGCATTGGGATTGTAGGAAAGTTTATTAACAACCTGAGATAAGCAACAAACACAACCTTGCTAGCTCAAAGTGAGGTAGACATGAAACACTTGTGGATGAAGATCAAGCATTGCTGCTATACTGTCAGATAAAGCTGTCTTGCTTCCATAAGATCCAAAATGCTATATCTTTTGATAGTCAGGCACCATCAGCTTTCTTCACCACATTTGCTTATGCACCCACTTTGCCTTTAGCAATCGTCAAGCCTCATAGGTTTTTGCTGTGTCCACAGCAAAATCTTGGAATATAGGCCAACCTGTGACTGAGGCCTAGAGGATACATTCATGAAGGAATTCACAGCTTTTATGATGAAAACTCCAATGAAGCATCATCATCCTTGTTATACTCTTTCTTATGTCTTATCAAATTTATCTATACTTTTAAAAAGAAAAGTTGATATTTACCCTCCTTTTAAAAAATAAGATTCAAAGCCAGGGAAATTATATATCATGTCAACTGTGTCAGAATCAAGTGGAGAGTATTGAATCTCAGAAAAAGTGCGATATCTGTCGAGCACGTTTGCGTATCTCTTTTGAGCTTCTTTCCCACACTCCGTAGTGAGTGAAATTACTTTTGCCTCTCTTCGTGTGGCTTCTTTCAATTCACAGGTATGTTGGGAAAGAGTATAAGGAGCAGAAGGAGCTCTGGCACCACTTCACTGACGTGGAGCGGCAGATGACTGCACAGTACTATGTGACAGAATTTAATAAGAGACTCTATGAGCAAAAGATTCCAACACAGATATTCTATATTCCATCTGCAATACTCCTGGTAAGTTTAAGAAAAGCAAGGGGCCAGTTAAACAGGCCTGCACATATGAAGGAAGTGAAGCTCCCCAAACTCACTGCCATTGAGTCAATGCTGAGTCTAGCAACCCCTGAGGGTTTGGGAGACTGTAAGAAACAGCTGACCATGGGGATCACAACCCAATAAGTAAGCACTATACTATTGGTGCTCCTTGCGCATTAGGGGAGATTTCTATGACCCATCTGTTCACCTCCACTTCATTCGGCATAAGCCCATAAACTCCGTTACCAATCTCCTCTCTGCTTCATCTGCTTCAGCTACCTAGAGATGCGAGAAGTATGACACCTTCCCACTTTGAATGAATGCACCCCTGTGGATCTTCCCATAAATATCAATTGATCCTGGTGTGTGATCTCACTTGGTCAAGCGAGCATGTTTACTACACTTTCCTTTTGCATTGTCTCTGTGGTGCTATCTGAGGAAATACTGTAAAGACCATATCTAATACAAATTATTGCCTCAATAAGATGCATAGATCCCATTTTACATGTGTTGGTCCCTGTCTCTTGTAACCAAGGTAGGACTAAGCCTTTAGTTAAACATTTTAGTGAGAAAGATTGCTGCCATTTTGCAAGCAAATAATTCTAATTGTTAGCAAGTTATTTGCTTTGATTCACAGTTCTAATTTCTCTCTATGGATTACAGCTCTGCCTTCTGGAACCCTTGAGATTAATTGCTTTCCCCCACGATAGTGTTTTAAATATGTTTTCTCTTTTGAATTAAAAGTGCTCTGTTCTCCCAAGTATTAGCTAATTTATACAAACAAGGGTAAACACAATAAATTCAGCAAACATTGATCAGAGCTATATTAGACCGATCTTTTATTATTCATAGCAATAATAGTCATCATCCGTTTTTCACCTTTGTCAAAATTTATTCAATGGCAATGGGCTTTGTTGTTGTTTTACTTTATTTGGTTTTTCATGGCAAGCATTTTATAAACAGCAACTCTAACTTTTGAAACAAATGGCATGAGTACTTGAGCTGGAATTCTAACCCAGAGTCCAGTGTGTAATCTAGATGGACTCACTGGCAAGCCAGGATGTAGACAACCAAAAGACCTAATTTTTAGATGAGCATGTTAAGAACAGATTGATAGTAATTTTAGGTTGTAGCATGTACCAAGGACTTCATGCTCGGTAAAGTAGAAGAGCAGTGGAAAAGAGGAAGACCGTCCAGGAGAGAGACGGATACAGTGGCTAGAACAATGCATTACCACAGGACAACTGTGAGGATGATGGACGGCTGGGCAGTGCTTCATTTGGTCGTACATAGGGTGGCTGTGAGTCTGAACTGACTGACTGTCACCTAACAAGAAGATCAGACACCATGTACAATGTTAAGCACTTGATATGTATTACTCATACAGTCCACTAACAATCCTTTCGAGTAGCTGTTATTTAGCCCTATTATAGATGAGGAAACAGAAATTTAAGTACAATAACAATGCTCCCAAATGGCAATGCCTAAGTGCAAACTAAAGTCTACTGAACTGCATAACCCAAGGCCTTCACTATAATGTTCTATTTCCTCCCCATTTCTGTGTTTTTTTTTCTTTTTCAGATTTTAGAGGACAAGACAATAATAGGATGCATCAGCGTGGAACCGTATATACTGGGAGAATTTGTAAAATTATCAAATAACACAAGAGTGGTGAAGACAGAATATGAAGCCACTGAATATGGGTTGGCTTATGGCCATTTTACTTATGAGTTTTCCAAGCATAGAGATGTTGTCGTTGACCTGCAAGGTAGGTGGAAAATAGGAATGATTGTTCTCATTTTAATATGTAGGTATGAGCTTCAGAACTAGTTGTGCCAGCCACTATATAATACACTGTCCCGGGCTGAGCCCCGGTGGCGTAGAGGTTGTGCACGGGACTGAGGCCCACTGGGATGGAGGTTCAATTCCAGCAGTGGCTCCACAGGAGCAAAGGCTGGGCCTCCTACTCTCACCACCAGAGGGCAGTGATGCCCAAAACCCCCCCAAAAAAACAAAATAGAACAATACACTGTCCCAGTTTTTAATTAAGTTAGTAGCTTACACTATCGGTAGCACTTGATGCCAAAGAAAATGTCTAAATCTCCTATAAGAGTTAAACCTATTGCTGTTCTGTCAGTTTTGACTCACCCTAGAGTCATGTGTCTGTAAATATCTATGGGAGCAGATAGTCTCTGCTTTCTCCTGAAGTGCAGCTGGTAGATTTGAAACACTGGACTTGATATTAGTAGTCCAACATCAAGCCAACTGCTGCCCAGGGCTCCACACAAGGGCAAAAAAGGCATCGCATCATCGCCAAGAGGCCCTGAGTCACATTCTGTTTGACTTAGTTCCACACACACACACACACACACACACACACACAAATGCATAACGTCCTACGCCAAGTTTAATTAAAACTGAGTGATAAAGATTTCTTATTATTGTATTTTTTGATGAGGGATGAATTGCCAGCCCTTTCTCTTCCCCAATTCCATATACTTATTCCAAGTATCATGGCGGCTTCATAATTAGGGTCCTTCTGAAACTGAAGGTTATGTGCATTGAAATCTGACGTTTGAGCATAAGAGCATATGAATACTCTTCTCTTGTCCCCAATGTGTCATATTATTGAAAAGAATTTTTTTTTAAGTTACCATTTCTGATTTGCTATCTGTAAACTTTGGACACTCACCACATGAAACTACAAAATTAGCAAATGTCTTGGCATCTGTACATGAAACATAAATTACCTCTAATTTCAAACTCTCACTTATTGGTGTGCCACTCAATCTTCAAAAAGTAATAAACAGAAAGAAACAACAACAACAACAAAAGCGGCTCCCAAAATAGCCTTATGCCACTCTTTAAAAAAGGAAGCTGTTAGGCTGAGCCCCGGTGGCGTAAGTGGTTGAGTGCAGAACCGCAACCCGCGGGCTTGGCGGTTCAAATCCAGCGGCGGCTGGGTAGCGCCCACAACCACCAGAGGCAGTGATGCCCACAAAAATGAAAAAAAAAAAAAGGAAACTGTTCTTTTTTTTTTTTTTTTAACTGTACTCCCCCCTCACACCCCAATCATAATAGCATCGTCTAATTCTCTTGCTCGTGGACACTTCCAAGATGAGATTTTATATCCCACTCCCATAGCTTCTGGATATCAGAAAGTCCACGCTTTCCTTGGTCGCGCTGATTGGTGCATCCCTCCCCATGTTCATCATCCTCATCTTTGCTTCTGGTGGCCATTGCCTCTGGTGCCCTCGCTTCATCTTCATTAAAAGCTGCTGCTGCTGCTGCTGCTGCTGCTGCTGCTGCAACCCGATGAAAGGGTTTTTGGAGCAAGAGATGGGGCTGTGTCTTCAGGCTGATCCAAGTTTGATGGATACGGCTGAGGCTTTCTTTGCCGTCTGACCCCCTTTGGCAAAACCAGACTTGGAGATCTTTGAAGACTCTGTAGGGAAATCTTCAGCCCCTTCTTCAGTTGATCGTTTCTCAGCGCTGCGACTGGAACTTCCTGCTCACTGCAGAGTCTCCAGCTTCTGCTCTGCCCTCTTCCTGTCTGCCATTTCCCCCGTCTTGGCCTGAACAGAATTTTTGTTGTTGATGGTGGTGGTGGTGGTCATTTGTTTGTTTGTTCTTTTGGGTCCTGAGAGCCGCTGCTGGATATGAACTGTCAAGCCCGCAGGCCGCAGTCCCGCACTTACGTCACTGGGGCTCAGCCCTGAACAGAATTTTTATGAACCAACAATCTACACTGTTGTGGTTAAGTACCATCAAGTCAGTTCCAATTCATAGCAGCCCGATGCCAAACAGGGAAACATTCCCGATCCTGCACCAGCCTCACAATCGTGCTTAGTTTGAAGCGCATTGTTGCAGCCACTGGGTCCATCCATCTTGTTGAGGGTCTTCCTTTGTTCCCCTGCCCCTCTACTTTACCAAGCATGACGTCCTTCACCAGGGAATGATCTCTCCTGACAACATGTCCAAAGTACATGAGGTGAAGTCTCACCATCATTGCTTCTCAGGAGCATTCTTCTAAGACATATTTGTTTGCTCTGCTGATACTCCATGGTACTTTCCATATGCTTTGCCCACATCAGAATTTGAATGCATCGACTCTTCTGCAGTCTTCCTTATTCAATGTCCAGTTTTCATAGGCATAGGAAGCAGTCAAACATGCCATGGCTTGGGTCAGGAGCACTTTAGTTCACAAATTGCTTTCTTGCTTTGCAACACTTGAAAGAGGGCTGGTGTAACAGATTCATTCAGTGTAACATGTCGTTTGATTTCTGAACTGCTGGTTCCATAAAAATTGATTGTGGATCCAAGAAAGACATTAACTTTGACAATGGAAGCGTTTTCTCCTTTCGTCATTGTGTTAGTCCAGGTAGACTTGAGGAACAAATTTCATAGACACGCAAATAGATATAAGAAAAAGGTTTATATACAAGAGGAACAGGACATTGAGCCCAGTCCAATTCAAAGTCATAAGTCTGATATTAACCCATATGTCCAAAATCAGTCTATAAAGTCTCCTTCCGACTCACCAAGTCACAGGTCAGTGGGTGCAGAATCCCGGTGCTGACAGGGGTCTCCCCATGGCTCCTCGCTTCCAGGACTCAGGGCCCATCAACAGCAGAAGCAACTCATCACTGGCAGAGGACTCCATGTGGCTGCCCCAGCTTCAGAGGTCTGGCTCCATCAGGGCAAAGCCGTGTGGTCTCTCTGCCAGGTCCTCCAGCTTCTCGGACACTGCCATCTTGTCTTGCCCATGATTCATCGTCTCTCTGAGACTAACTCCCAACCACTAGGGAAGATAGCTTCTCATCTTCACAAAGGAAATATCGCGAGATTTCCCAGAAGTCTCAGGAGAAAGCCATGCCCACATAGAAGCCTCATTGGCTACTCAATGGTTATCTCCAGATTAAGAGGCTAGACTCCACCCCTACATTTCAATAATAAAATTAACGTAAGCACATGACTGCCACAGTCATGATAACACCTATTGCTCCAATTGTAAGGCTTGTGGTTTTCTTTATATTGACTTCAAATCTCAGTCTTTGATCTTCATCAGTGATAGAGCAAGTTTATGTCATATGCATAGCATAGGTTGTTAATAAGACTCCCTACAATCCTAGTGCTGCATTCTTCTTCATATAGTTCCATTTCTGAGATTATATGCTCAGCATACAGACTGAGTATGTTTGGTTAGTGGAGACAACCCTGGTGCAGGCCTTTCTTGATTTGAAACCATGCAATATTCCATTATTCTGCTCACATGTCAGCCTCTTGATTCATGTACAGGTTTCACAAGAGCACAATATTGTGTGGGATTCCCCATCATCTCAAGACTATCCAAAATTTGCTTTGCTCCATGCAGTCAAATGCCTTTGCACAGTCAAGAAAAGACAAGTAAACACCTTCCTGGTATTCTCTGCTTCCCTCCAAGATCCATCTGGCAGCAGCGATAACATCCCTTGTTCCACATCCTTTTCTGAATTTCTGACCACTCCTTGTGAATGTACTGTTGCAACCATTGTTGAGTGATCTTCAGCAAAATTTTCCTTGTACCTGATAATAATAATATTGTTCTATAATTTTCTCACTCTGTTGAGACATTTTTCTTTGGATGAGCACAAGAAAGGATTTCTTCCAGTTAGCTGATCAGATAGCTGTCTTCCAAATTTCCTGGGATAGCTACTTTCATTGCTTCATCAACTTGTTGAAACATTTCCATTGGTATTTCAGTAGTTTCTAGAGCCTTGTTTTCAATTAATGCCTTCAATGCAGCTTGGATTTATTCCTTCAGTACCAGTGGTTCTTGATCATATGCTAGCTCTTGAAATGGTTGAATGGTGACTAATTGTTTTTGTAACAATGGCTCTGTGTATTCTTTTCATCCTTTTGATGCTGCCTGCATTGTTCAGCATTTTTCCCATAAAATCTTTCAATACTGTTAATCCAGGCTTAAATTTTTTTCTCCAATTCTTTTAGGATAATATATACTGAGTGTTTTTTTTTACTTTGGGGTTGCTGATAAGTCTTCCTGCAGGCTTGATGCTGGATTCTTCTTCCTATAGTCCAGTTTCTAAGATTATCTGATTAGAATATATATTGGATCAATGTGGTGAATGGACCAACAATTAAACACTTTTCCTGTTTATAAGTCTCTCAGAAGCCCCTTTTTCTGTTCAAATGGTTGTACCGGTTCTCCATGAGCACAATGAAGTATTCTGGAATTCTCATTCTTTTCAATGTTATCCATAGTTTGTTATAATCCACAGAGAAGAATGCCTTTGAACAATCCATAAAATACAGGTGAATATCTTCCAACTTTTTCCTGGGATAGCCTCAAAACATTGTAAGATATTAAAAACCTAAGAATAGCAGCAGAGCATTATCAGGTATAATGCCAGAAGACGAGTCTCTCAGATTGATAGGCACTTAACATATGACTGAGGAAGAACTGCCTTATCAAAATACAGTTGACCATAATGGCATGGATGGATTAAAGCCTTTGGGACCTTAATTGTTAGTGAACAATGACTCAAAATGAAATAAAATACATCTTAATATATGATCAAGAACCAATGGTACTGAAGGAAGAAGTCCAAACCTCCCTGATAGTATTCAGTGAAAAACAAATACCCCAAACTGTTGGAATACCAATTGAAGTGTTTCAGCAAGCTCATGAAGCACTGGAAGCACTCACTTTCTAAATCAAGAAATTTGACCAACTGATTGGAAGAGATCCATATTTATACCCATTCCAAAGAAGACTAAGCAAATTATTGAACAATATCATTGATATCACATGCATGTATGACTTTGCTGAAGATCATTCAACATTGATTGCGGTATTACATTCACAAGGAAATGTTAGAGTTTCAGGCCAAATTCAGAAGATGATGTAGAACATTGATGGATCTTGACTGAAAGAAGAGGATCACCATACATACATCAATTACATGCAGACCACAGTTACACACTTGTTGCCATCATCACTTATCCTCCCTCCACTTAGGCCCCCAGTACCAGCTCTCCATATTTCCCCTGCCCTCCAATCCCTCCCCCCTTAATAATTTACTAATTGTTGTTACTTTTTCATATCATACACTGTCCATTGTGTCCCTTCACTCACTTCCCTATTGTTCAACTGGGTTTTATTGAAGTTCAAGTTCATATACTACTTTTATAGTCCACTATAGTTTCTTTAAGAAAACTTAGACTTTGACTTCTGATTTGATTTTTTTCTTTATTTTTCTATTTCATTCATTCCTCACTTATGGACATGGTTAGTTGCCACAAACCAGGTTGGTATGCATTGTACAAAAATGGAGACTAGCCATATTGTATTAGAAAACAGAGTATGGCTGTATCATTGCATGAAGAAAATAGGCAGAGGTGATGCATAAGTATACTAAAAGATGAGAGAAGAAACGAGAACTAGACAGTATTAAGTGCCCATTTGAGACTTGAGGTTGTGAATGAAAAATGAGACGAGCCACCAGAGAAGTTCCCATTACACAGCAAGCCAATATGCACCCTCAGCTATGGAGATAAGACTAAATTTTCCTATGTAAGTCAAATAAAGAAGACCTCAAAACTCTCCTACAAACCAGCTTAAGCCACTCTGAAAAGCCGAGGTAAGAAGTTAAACTATTCTTGCCCTGCAGGTTTCCTGGTCAATGGGCAAACAACTTGAGTTCAAATCCATCCAATCCTATTTCAGTTGTCTTCTTTCTCAAGTGTCAACTCAAAAAGCAATGGCAGCTATATGTTTCAGTAAACCTTTCCCATCTGAGACTCTCTGTGTAGAAGCAACCTGATTGTTTTTCTGAATTAACGCTTATACTGAAAAGTAAAAAAATTTAAAAAAAAGAAGAGTGTCATAGAAAGATGTTAACTTGCATTTAATTGACTATGCAAAGATTGTCAACTGTGTGAACCAAGACAAACTACAGACAGCCTTTGGAAGAGTGGAGATTATAGATTATTTCATTTTCTTCATGTGGAACTTGAACATACATCAGAGACAGTTCTGAGAACAGAATAAGATAGTACTACACAGTTTAAAATTTTTTCAAAAGTTATGAATCAGGGTTTTATCATCTCACCATACTTTTTCAATTATATTCTGAGTATGTCATCTGAGAAGCTGCACTGTATGAAGTAGAATACTGCCTCAGGGTTTTAGGAAGTCTTATTAATAAATTTGCTTTTTAAAAGTAAGGAGGACTTGAAACCTTGCTGACGAAGAGTAAGGATGCCAGCATTCAACAAGGATTAAACTCCATGTGAAGAAAATTAAAATCCACACAACTGAGCCAATCATCATGATGAATAGAGAAAAGACTGAAGTTGTTGAGAATTTCATCTTGCTTGAATCTACAATTGGTTCTCATAGCAGCAGTCAAGAGATGAAATGACGCATTGCGCTGAGAAAATCTGCTGCACAAAACCTCTATAAAGAATTGAAAAGCAAAGATATTACTTTAAGGGCTAAAGAGGACCAGACCCAAGTCACTGGGTATTTCAGTCACTTCATATGTATGTGAAAGTTGGACATTGAATAAGGAAGACTGAAAAGGAATGGATGCATTTGAATTATTTTGCTGGTGAAGAATACTGAAAGTAACACTAAAAGTATTGATCAAAGAACAAACCTTTTGCAAGAATTATATCCAGAACGCTTCTTGGAAGCAAAAGTAGTTAAGATTTTGTTTCAGGTAACTTGGACATGATATCAGAAGAAACTAGACCCAGTAAAAAGACATCATGCTTGGAAAAATAGAGCGGTAGGGAAGGAGGAGGAGGAGGAGCAAGAAGACCATTAAGGAGATGGATTTACACAATGGCTGGAAGAATGAGGTCAAGCATAAAGACAATGTGAGGATGGCACTGTCCAAGGTGATGTTTTGTTCTGTTTTATGAGTTGAAGCTGACTCAATGACATCTAACAATGGTGACACAAAACATGTTTCTGATATTCTCTGCTTTCAGCCAAGATCCACCTGACATCTGCAACGATATCACTCCTGCAGTGCCCATTCCTAAATCTGGTCTGAATTTGTGATATCTTTCTGGTGCTACACTGCTGTAACAGCTGTTGGTTGATCTTCACCAAATCTTTACATGTTTGTGATCCTAATAATGTTGTTTGATAATTCACACTGTTTATTGAGTCATCTTTCTTTCAAAGGGGTGAAATATCAATGTCTCCTAGTCAGTTAACCAGCAGTTGTTTTTCAGGTGTCTGAGCTTAGAAGAGTGATTGCTTCTAGTGCTTCATCAGCTTGTTGACATTTTTCAATTGGTTTTCCATCAATTCCTGAAGCCTTGTTTTTCACTACTGCCTTCAATTCAACTTAGACTTCTTTCTTCAGTACCATTGATTCTTGATCACACACTGCCTCTTGAAGTGGTTTTCAACTAGTTCCTTTAGGTACAGTGACTCTCTTTCTTCCTTTCATCTTCTGATACTTGTTGAATTGTTCAAAATTTTACTCATAGGATCTTTCAATATTGCAAATGGCCGTGTGAATGTTTTTCCAGTATATATATGTTCCATATATTCTGAACAAGTTATTCATTTTTGCTTTTCTAACATTTCATTATACTGCTTTACTTGTCTCTCAAGCTTCCCTTTGAACGTTTTTCTCTAGTCCTTTTACTGCATCATCTTCAGAGTCTGGAAGTGGTCCTGAAACCTGTTCACCTTGGGTGACCTTGTTGGTATTTGAAATACCAGTGGCATCTTCCAGCTTCACAGAAATATGCAAGTCACCACTGTTGGGCAGCCTGAGAGACCAACAGTGGAACCAATACTTTTCTGGACTTATGTACTAAATTACATTTAGTAAAATTTTTCTAATAATATTTTGTAACCACCTCAAAAGTCTTTGCTTATACAACCTAGTCATACGTTTTAAAACGATCCTTGTTGAGATAGTAGTTCACGCACATAACTACTAATCAAAAGCTCATTGCAGTTGGAACATACCAAAAATTCTGCAAAAGAGAGATGACAAATCCTGCTTCTGTGAAGTTTTATGGCCTTGAAAACTCTATGGGACAGTTCTAGCCTGTCCTTTAGAAATCCCTTGAGTTGGCATCAACTTGACAGCAGTGGGTTTATATTATATATACTTATGAAGTTGTTTTTTGTATATTTTACTAATTTGTATTGTTTATTGACTTCTCCAGCACAAGAAGTTAGCTCAAAGGATACAACGATTTGGGACTGACTTGTCCTCTCCTTGCATTCCCAATATACACAAGCCCTCTGTAGACTATATGCACACAATAACTATATAGATAAGTGAAAAATATGAAAATTATTGAGTAAAGCACCAAAGAAACTTCTAAATATGAAAGAAATATACAATATTTCAGTTTTAGGTGTAGCAGTGAGGGGCAATATCATGATTTTAATATACTAAGTGCATTTAAAGGATCCAGGTAGCATCACAGAGTACCTATCAGGCTGCTAACCTCTGGATCAGTGGTTCAAATTCGTCAGATGTTCTCTGAGAGAATGAGTGTGTCTGCTCACACAAAGATGGACAGCCATGGAATCTCTGTGGAGTTGTTCTTCATTATCTGACAGGGTCTCTAGGAGTCAAAATAAGCTCAATGGTAGTGGCAAGTTGGGTAAATGCATGTTATTTTTCCCTCTTTCCTTGAAAATATCTCATCTGAGTGTCATATTTGCCTAGTCTTGTGCTCGTCTGGGTTGACTAGAGAAACAAATCCAGAGACACTTGTGTGTAAAAGAGAGTGTTGTATCCAAGAGTAATTTTATATTAAGGAAATATCCCATCCACATCCAGTTCAAGTCCATAAGTCTGATATTAGCCCATATGTCTGATACTAGTCTATAAATTCCTCTTCAGATTCTTGCAACACATGCAATGACACTAAATGCAGGGAGACCCCAGGCCAGTGGGTGGAAAGTCTTATGGATCTAGTAGCGGTGGAAGTGTTTCAGCACTAGCAAGAGTCTCCACTTGACTCCTCCAGCTCCAGTGCTATGACTCCATAACTATAGCTCCATGCGGCTTTTCAACAAGAATGTGTAGCAGAGAGAGGTCTGGCCTTCAGTGAGCTGTTTATCTCCATAGCATCTTCAAATGAGGCAATCAAGCTGCAACCTAATTGAGAGGCTAACCTCCACCTCTCCACTCTTAATAGTCTCAAGTCAACACCAGATTATGTAACTACCACAAGTATATTGCTAATATTTCCCTATTAAACGTAACTGAACTAAAACCAAAATAAAACAAATTAAACTCGCTGCAATAGCGTTGGTTCTGATGCCTAGTGGCTCTTCAAGACAATGTAGAACTTTGGGTTTCCAAGGTTGTAAATCCTCATGGGATAGAATACCCCATCTTTCTCCCATGGAGTGGCCAGTGGTTTCAAACTGATGACTGTCCTATTGAACACCACATCCCTTCCCATCGTGTGAATAAGCATGACTTTAAGAACTCACTGCCACTGTGTCAATTCCAACTCATAGACAGAGTGGAGCTGCCCCAGAGGGTTTCTGAGACCACAGCTCTTTAGATGAGCAGAAAGCCTCATCTTTCTCCCAAGATCAACTAGTCATTCCAAACTTCAGACCTGTACTTGGCAGCCCACCATTAACCCATTCCATCATAAGCCACAGTAAAAGCAAGTTTTTTTTAAATTTCTTTAAAGTATACATATATATAAGATTTTTTTCCTGAAGCATTTTATTAACATTTATAGGAATTTTATTGACATTTGATACTCAGATGCATTTGTTTTCTCTTGTAGGTTGGGTGACTGATAATGGAAAAGGGCTCATCTACCTCACAGATCCTCAGATTCACTCTCTTGACAAGAAAGATGTCACCACCAATTTTGGAAAGAGAGGGATTTTTTATTTCTTTAATAACCAGCACGAGAAATGTAATGAAATATGTCAACGTCTTTCTTTGACCAGACCTTCTGTATAGAAGCTGAGTAAATCATAGACTATCTGGATTGGTAACACAGTAGATATTTATGCAGTTTACTAACAATGTGTTCTTCTCTCCTTCCAACCTGGTACCCTTGTGCTTGGGCAAGGCTATGAGGCAAGTTCTTGTCAATGATTCGATTAAAGGAGTTTGTCTTTATCAGCTCACTAATGCCTAGTATATCAGTCTTTTTTTAAAAAAAATAGTTTTATTCGCATTCACTTCGCATACAGAAGTGAATTTAATCATTCAATCATATTAAGATCTGTACCGCAGTCAACTGTAGAACATTTTATCCCCATACTCATTGTTGTTAGCACCCACCTCATCCCCACCCTGCATCCTCCCCTGCCTTGCCACTAGGCAGTTATCAATCCAGTTACTGTATCTACTGATCACCAATCTATAGATTTCATGTACAGAACATCATACAAAAACACAAATAGGAAACAAACAAGCAAACAAAAAACCTAACAGTGACTAGTGAAACAGCAGATCTCAGTCAAAAAGAAGGCTGAAAATATTGTAAACTAAAACAACTTTATTTTTTTAAAATCCTTTTATTGTGGGATCATACAACTCATCACAATCCATACATAAGTTCATTGTATGTCAAGCACGTTTGTACATCCGTCATTATTCTTTTTTTTTTTAGTATATGTGCCACCAAAGTGAGCACCCCCTCATTATTCTTATAGCATTTGCTTTCTTTCTTTTTTTATGGGGGGGGGGCATCACTGCCCTCAGGTGGTGGGAGTAGGAGGCCCAGCCTTTATTCCATGGAGCTGGAATCGAACCTCCATCCCAGTGGGCCACAGTCCCGCACACAACCACTACACCACCGGGGCTCAGCCTAAAACAACTTTAAAATGAATGAAAACCAAGCCAAACGAAACTATCTAGTCACTGTTGACTTGTAACTACCCCTGTGGATTTCTGAGACTGCAATGGTTTATGGGAAAGTTCAGTCTTTCTCCCTCAATGCTGCTGTGGTTTTGAACTGACAACCCTGCTAGTAGCGGCCCAACACATAGCATCAGGGCTCCAAAAATAAATCAAAAGGGAGGTACAATTATTAGATCTTATATCTTAACTTGTTTACATCTGCCATAATGTACCTCACAATTCTGTCTGAAAACAAAGCTATTCACTTCCCCGGACTATGTTTAAAAGAGATTCCCTGGAGGCTTAATCCATGTGGGGATCCTGAAAATGGATTTGGGGTTTCCAGTGTCATCCTTAGCCTTCTGAAAACTGAGTTTTTGCAATTAAACTCTGATACCATTCCGTCCTTCAGATTTTATAGTTTGCAATCCTGTATCCCACATCACAGGCTGGTGTGCTTCTCCCATGTAGACTAAGTTAACACCTCACTTAGATGGCTGCTTGTTTTAAGATAAGGCTTGAGGAGCCTCTTTCTGACAGCAGAGCACCATCTAGCTCTTCTCCACACTTTGCTATAACACCCACATCTTCAATGACCTCTTCATGAGGGTGAGCACCAAGCAGGGCCCTATCTGAAGAACTAACTATACTTAGATTAGGGCTAGAAATAAGTGTGATCTCCAATCCATTCATAGATTTATGGTGTATATAAGTGAGCCTCTGGTTCACTTCTGAGGCTTCATTATCATTTTATGATATAGAACATGATAAATCATCCCCTTAGGCATAAGGTGATTTTATTGATAGTGTCATGAAATTAGCCAATGGTTCAGAATTTAAGACATTGTTGAGAAAAGGGCCTTCTACTAGGATAGGCCAACTTCATTCTCTAAAACACGAGTTGTTCATTTGTACAGAGTAGACTTTTAAAATATTGGATGCTCTTTACACAAACATTGGGGTGGGGGATGATAGGCAAAACTTTCCCTAACACTCACTCACAAAGGTAGAGCCATGCCTACTAGACCAATACATGTCATAGGAACTCAGGGAGAGCATTAAAACAGTAAACACAGCATAGTCCTGGGCTACCATGCGTGGGAACATCTTAATGCCCTCCATTTCATTCTTGGTGATTTCTAATCTTCCTAGGTTCATACTTCACACATGCCACATTCCCATTGTTTATGGCTGCTTTTGAAGCTGCTGCTTCGCTGTCTGAGTCACGCTCCATCAGCAAATGCAGATGCTTTGCTCCATCCTTGACATTAAGGTCCACTCTATTTTGAGGAGTTAACTCTTCCCTAGTTGTAGCTAGAAGGCTTTCCTACCTGAGAGACTCGTCTTTGAGCATTATATCTGGCATTGCCCCACTGATATTCATAAGGTTTTCGGTTGCTAAGCCCTCCAAAGGGGACCACCTATTCCTTCATAGTCTGCTCTTAGTCTGGAAGTTCTGCCAGAGCTTGTTCACCATGGGTCACCCTGCTAGGATTTGAAATATCAGTGGCACCTTTGAGCATCACAACGACAAGCAAGTCATCACAGTGCCACAGATGAGGGATGGTTCTTACCCCCTGCACTTGTTTATTTTAGTGTCTACTTAACAGATCTGAGCACATCTTTTCTTCAAATAGATAAATAGATAGCTGAATAACTAAGATGTCAATAATTCTGTACACTTAGATATTCAAAGAGTATATGGTACACGAGCAAATGAACTCTTGCAACAACAGAAATAAACATTTTTTTGGGGGGGGGGGTGTGCATCACTGTCCTCTGGTGGTCGTGGGAGCTACCCAGCACGGCTCCTGAGAGCCCCTGATGGATTTGAACCCCAAGTCCGCCGGCCGCAGTCCCGCACTCAACCACTTACACCACCAAGGCTCAGCCCTAAACATTTTTTAATATCTAAATTCCCTAAAGTTTCTGATTACTGCTTTGCAACAAGATGGAAGGATGGAAAATTAGAAAGAAATAAAAATAGAATTTCCTCAGTTCACTTTTAATTTATAAGGAAATTTCATTTGCTGTCACTTTCCTAATTTCTTTACCCTGCTTTTGAATGTTTATTCTCCTAGCAAAAGGAATATTGGGGATTTTACAAATAATTTTACAAATAATTTTACAAATAATTTGTTGTTTTCTTTTTGGAAACTCCCACTCATTTCCCTAAATTAGCATGAAATACTTTCTTTAATTTTTTTCCTCTTTTGCACATATGCATTTGTGAAAGGAGTATACTTAAAATATATTTAAGTTTCAAGAACTGAGATCAATTTAGAGAAGGTCCAATATTTGTCCTTTCAGATATAAAAAATGCTGGACTGTGTTCCCGCCGGTTAGCACAGCAATTGTTTTGGAGGCATTGTTGTTGTTGTTGTTGTTGTTCTGTGTGATTTGGATTACAGAAACCCTCTGCAAGAACTGTTCAGTGGAAACTCTGTGCAAAATGTAAGAAAGAAGAGAGTGCGGGAGAGAGAGAAATAAATCTCTTTATTATGGTACACGAGCCTTCAATGTGAGGGAGCAGGGCAGCTGCGCAAGGAGAAAAATGCATTCAAAACTATAATGCCAGTGTGAATAATCCTTTCGCGAATGCTGCCTGCAGCCTGCTCCCGCTTTGTCAGGTGAACTTGAGCAGGGCCCGCAGATTTGCCGCGTCTCGATTGCACACTCTGTCTATCCCCCGGGGCATTCACCATCTTGACTGTTGTTTAAAGAGACCCAGCAATCCATCATTGAGCCAGGCAGTCACTTTCTCATAGAAAAGTGAAATCAGCATGTGACACAACTCAGCCCAAGTGTTTTGCAGATTAAAATGATACATGGCGACTCACGTGTTACGAGGAAGATTAAGTCGGTTATCTTGTTCCGCTGTCCAGACAAAAGAATGCCCATCAAGGGTTGAGCGAAAGCGTTACAGAAAGCGGAGGGGGGCCGAAGGGGGGGGGGGTAAATGTACAGGGGAAAGACTGAGAATTTAACAAGACAGCAGAAAAAGAACGTTACTTTACATGCAAGCACCCCGAGAGTGTTCCGAAGAAGAAAGGGAGGACTGTAGGAGGGGCCCATTTGATTACCAGAGATGGGCACGCCGTGTATTGTCCGGCTGCCTCCACCGCTGATTTAAACCCGGTGAAATGAATGAGCAGCCTCGGCCGCGGGGCAAGAAGCTTCAGGAGAGAGCGCTGCAAAGACTGCACTGGCTGGACCGAGTTATTAACACTTACTATAATTGCGTGATGCACACAGTAATCAGATTTTCAATGAACCTCGTCTATAAATGAGGTCACCATGGAGGGAGGGCCTGGGTGCCACCTCATTTGCAAAGCTGAAGTAGATATTTATCATGCTATCAAAAAATAACACTCCTCTTGGAGTTGTGGTTAGAGACATTTGGGGACCGGGGATGAGGAGCTAATAATAATGTGTGCCAAAAGAAGAAACTGTTCTAAAATCGACGGTGGTCACGAGGGCACAACTCTCTTAATATGACTAAACTATGGAATCCTATCATGTGTGAAGTAGAGATCTGTTCAAATAAAACCGTTTTTAACACACATATTCCGGTTTCTTTTCAAATCGTATAGATCTTTCCTCTTTTTGCACAGCAATCTTTTTTCCATCTAATTAAATCTAGCTGGGCAGCATTCATTTGAAAAATAATCATCCAAAAGGCAGCAGACAAGAATAACTATGAAAGTGACTCATTTTAGATTCGATCCTATCCATGGAAATTTCTCTATGCTTTCTGGACCATTTTTCATTCAGTCATTTTGAAAATTCCAGTCTTAAAGTTGAATTTGACTTTTGTCATTGTATATTATGGTGACAATGACATGATTGAAAGAGAACTCTAATTTTCTTTTTTTTAATTATTTCTTTTGGGGGTTATTTTTTGCATGTCAGGTAACAACGGTGTCAGAAATTTATTTTGTTATATACATTTTGCCCATTCTTGACCAGGCTGAGTTTTTCTTTAAAGTAAAGGAGTTTTGTTCCTACTTGAAGGGATTTTTAGTGAAAACGTGCCCTGTTTTGTAATGCTTAGCTATATTTTCAAATATTGGGTATCTGATTATCTATAGCCAGCTATAGGTGCTTTTCATGTTCAGCTAGAATAGCAGGCATCAGATTTAACCTTCTTTTTCTACATAGATCACCAAATAAGAGAGGGCCTGTTTAAATACTTTTGTTAGACATTTGACATGGTCTTTTCCAAATAACAGAAGAACCCACAGGGCCTGGCTTTGAAGGGCCGTGTTCCCAACATGTTTTCAATGGAGAGCATTCTCTCTGAGCAGAGCACCTGGATCCTGTGTGGCGTTCCCTTGGTGGGGACAGTGTTCACTGAGCCACCTGCATCAGAGAGGATGGGAGCTGAGGGACACGAGTCTCCGGCCAGCTGTATCCTTTCCCCAGCTTCCGGGGCATGTTCATGCAGAGAGGAAAGCCCGTTCAGACATTCTCTGAGTGGCCATCCTCTCTGCCCCACTGCAGCCAAGTTAACAAGACCCTCCAACTGAACGTAAATAAAGAGCTGAAGAGCAAGGAAACCCAGGAGGTTGTGAATGTGCCACGGGGAAAGAGTCAGAGCCAACCACTGTACCGGTTTTTAAAATATCTACGTCCTCGAACCTTCAAAATAACACCACGGAAGATGAACTGAGAGGGCC